>PVKC010036239.1:0-13269 GCA_004027635.1 Crocidura indochinensis
GTTTTTTTTTTTTTTTTTTTGGTTTTTCGGGCCACACCCGTTTGATGCTCAGGGGTTACTTCTGGCTAAGCGCTCAGAAATTGCCCCTGGCTTGGGGGGACCATATAGGACACTGGGGGATCCAACCGCGATCACGATCTTTCTTTGGCTAGCGCTTGTAAGGCAGACACCTTACTTCTAGCGCCACCTCGCCGGTCCAGGCTGTGGGTTTTCTAGGGCTTTTGTCTGAGGTATCATTTGTTCTTGAAAGTGTTCTGATCACCTAAAAAGGCTCATTTTGAAATAAGCGCCAAGGAAATTTTGTTTGTTTGTTTGTTTGTTTAGTTGGTTTTTGGTTTTTGGGCCACACCCGGTGACGCTCAGGGGTTACTCCTGGCTATTCGCTCAGAAGTCGCTCCTGACAGGTATGGGGGACCATATGGGGAACCGGGGGACTCGAATCACGGTCCGTCCTAGGTTAGCGCAGGCAACTTATCTCCAGCGCCACCGCCCGGCCCCACCAAGAAAATTTTTAATGGTAATTTTGCAATTACTGTGAAATCCAGTAAACACACTCTTGGATATATATATATATATATATATATATATATATATATATATATAGAGAGAGAGAGAGAGAGAGAGAGAGAGAGAGAGGAGAGGAGAGATATGCATGCATGCACATACCTGAGAAATGAAGTGATCACACAGAAATCTCTACACAGACAAGCATCTAAGCATTCTTCATGTTAGCTTGACTATGGACAGAAGCCAATAGCCTTCAACAAGTAGAGTATAGAAGAGGTTGTAGTGCGCCACTGTAGGTCACTAAATACTAATCAAAACTGAATTATTTTTCCTTCTTCTTCTGAATGATCTCTCTTATAGGTGGTATTTAGAATAACTGCATGAAGAAATTCAATGTGTTTAAATGGGGATTGGCAATAACACTCTAGGCTCCAGAGTATACTGAGAAGGAAAGAAATTGAGTGGAGGAGGAAAAAACACAAATATGAAAGAATGGGGTCCAGGGGCCAAGACTTCTCAGGTACATTGGTGGTGTTAAGAAAGGACAGACCAGGGCCAGGGAGATAGCATGGAGATAAGGCGTTTGCCTTTCGTGCAGAAGGATGGTGGTTTGAATCCTGGTACCCCATATGGTCCCTCATGCCTGCCAGGGGCGATTTCTGAGCATAAAGCCAAGAGTAACCCCTGAGTGGTGCCGGGTGTGATAAAAAACATACAAACAAACAAACAAAAAAAACAAAAAAGAAAGGACAGACCTAAATATTCAAGCCAGAATCAAAAACAATGAAATCATGAGACCAGGACTTGGACAACTGTAATAAAGAATGGGCCTATTATGCTAACAGGCTAGGGGGCAGGTGGTGGCATGGGATGGACTCTGGGTACATTAGTGGAGGGAGGTTGACACTGGTGGTGGGACAGATCCTTAAGCATTGTATGTCTGAAGCCCAACATTGAAGAACTTTATAGATTATAATTGTTCCAATTAAAAATTTTTGGGGGTCGGGCGGTGGCGCTGGGGTAAGGTGCCTGTGCTAACCTAGGATAGACCGTGGTTCGATCCCCCGGTTCCCCATATGGCCCCCCGTGCCTGCCAGGAGCGACTTCTGAGCGAATAGCCAGGAGTAACCCCTGAGCATCACCGGGTGTGGCCCAAAAATAAAACAAACAAACAAACAAAAAAACAACAACAAAACTTTTTAAAAAGAAATTTTTCTTTTGCTTTTTGGGCCACACCCAGTGACACTCAGAAATCACTCCTGGCTTGGGGGACTGTATGAGACATGGGAAGATCGAACTGTGATCCATTCTAGGTTAGTGTAGTGCATGAAAGGCAAATGCCCTACTGCTTGTGCCACCGCTCTGGCCCCTAAAAAGGAGTTATTAATGTAGGCTACAGCCTGGAAGAATTCCCAGTAGAAATCCTTTGAGTCCAAAAACTATCCATTCCAAAAGACTGTATGATGTATGGTTTTAGTTTCCATAACATTCTTGAAATACAAAAATCTAAGAATGAACAGATAAATAGTTGCCAGGCTCGTGGAAAGGCAGGATGGAGAAAGATGGATCTATTTCTATTGTGGAAATGAAATTTCTTCTCTGGGTCCAAGTAGGAGATAAACAAATGTATACACATTCTAAACTTACATGTAGTTCACATGCATGTATACATATACAGACACACCAGTAACAAGTACAGCTAGAGAAACAATATAAGTATCCTGTCTGTAATATTATACTTGTATTTGATCACTTTTACTGTAAAGGAAAATTAGGCATTTTGGGGTTTTGTGTTATTTCTTCTAACTGCATGCTATTCATCAATTATCTCAATAAAGTTCTGCTTAATAATTTTTATTAATAATCAGTTGATAATACCACCTAGTCTCTTTTAATAAATTTTCTAAAAGTAAATGCACAAGTATCATGAAAAATAAAATAAACTATGATCCATTCTGCCAGGCCAAAATCCAGATTGGAGCCTATTTCTCACAAGCAATAAAAAATGAAAAGAATACTTTGTGACAAGAAAAAAGATATAATGAAATTCAAGGGAGGGAGTTTATTTAGTGGTTAGGGTTCTTGCCTTGCATGCAGCAAAGTTTGGTTCGATCCCTGCCAGGAGTGATCCCTTAGTACAGAGCCAAGAGTAATCCCTGAGCACTGCTGGGAATGACCCCAAAACATAAACAAAAAAGAAAAAAAGGTCATTAAAACTTTTTTCATATGTGTATATATACATATATATTTATATATCGCACACACCCATCCTCACTCATGTATGTTATCTGTAGGGCTATAATATCAGTTAATATCATTGCAGATACAGCCAACAGATCAAACCTCTAACATTAATTCCTGACCATTTACTTCTGTGCTAAAGGTATAGTTGCATGAAGTCCTGCAATTTACTTTAAATGGAGTAAAATCAAGTCTTAAAATCTGCTAATATACAGGAAAACACCCCAACATCGGATTTGTTTGGGTAGCAGAGTTTTCCATTGACACTTGGATTTTCTAAGGTATCTAACTACAGATGTGATTTGCAGTTATGGCCTATGAAAAATGACAAAACTAAGAGTACCCCTTTCCATCATCAACTTCATGGGCAAATGTTCTTTATGTAGCTGTCAATCAATAGTGTGTTGTGTTGACTTATGTGACTTACGCACCCTGCCCTTCTGGTAGAAACATCACATTCTACGAACTTCCCATAGATAGAACAACAAGCATCTGGGCCCAAAGAGATAGCATAGCGGTGTTTGCCTTGCAACCAGCCGATCCAGGACCAAAGGTGGTTGGTTCGAATCCCGATGTCCCATATGGTCCCCCGTGTCTGCCAGGAACTATTTCTGAGCAGACAGCCAGGAGTATCCCCTGAGCACTGCCGGGTGTGGCCCAAAAAAACCAAAAACAAAAAGAACAACAAGCATCTGTTAAGAGCAGGGGTGGAGGAGGGAATTGCTTGTGGAATACAAGCAAGCATATAGTCTCAAGTAAGACATACTGAAATTCCAAGTTCATGTTGTACTTGTTAGTAGGCGTAATGATATCCAGTCTCAGGGATGTTGAAGGGAGTTAGTGAACTCATATATCAAGGGCCTGGCATGAAGTAGGATACAATAAATGCCAGTTCCAGGATGTGAGGCCACTAGTTGCTCTGTTTTATGTCTGGGTCCTCCATGCTTTACATTCTTCTGCCAATCTCCAGAATCTCCAGACATGGACGTCCTTTTTCAAATATTACTCTGGCTCCATTTTTGCAGTGTTTTTTTACAAGTACCTATGAAGTACCATTTGACAAAACTAGATCATCTCCCTGTTGTCCAGACCTCTCCATTGAAAGGCCCAGGTGTAGGCTCTGACACAATGGAATATAAATCAAATCTCTTTTTTAATTATAGGATGAAATATGTCATCAATGCTAGAGAAAACCTCGGATTGATGTGATCCCAGTAGGCTCAGCACCAGTCTCTAGGAATAGACCAAATTCACATTTGTACAATGTCTCCAGGTTAAAAAAGACAACTTACTCACTGAGATCAGATCGTCTAAAGGAAAACAGACAGGGTTTCTGACTCATCAGTTCATAGATGAATGCCCAACTCAAAGCACCCTAGTTGGGCAGGAGAGATAGTTCAGAAGGGTTGGCACTGGCTTTGCATATGACCAGTCCTGGTTTGCTCCCCGGCAACCCATATGCCCCCCAAACACCAATAAGGGTGATCTATGGGCCAGGAGTAAGCCCTAAACACCATCAGGTATGACCCCAAACTTCAAAATAAACTAAAAAAGAGTAGATTCTCAAATGATATTAAAAAACAAGCATTTTCTAGCTTTATAAAGATCCATATAATGAAAAGAACTGCCAAGAGGCATCAGAGCAAAGAGCACCAGAGAAAGGGACAGAATAAGGGAGAGCAAGGTCCAATGCCTACATTGGAGATAGGCTCAGTACATGTCAGAGGATATTAAATTTAAAGGTCAATTCAGAAGTAGACACCACCAGAAAGAATGTTGATGTGTATCCTATATAACAGCATCATAGAGATAGGGAACATAAGGTGACCCTAGAGCAGTCTGCCAGACCCAGAGGCATTTTTAACAACTTTCATGTTAACAACTTCTTTCTGAACACCAAAGGAGCTGTCTAAGAATAGCTACGGGTTTAATTCTTTTTCCTCATTCCAATCTTGTACACATTCTATGACATACCTAATCCTATGACATAGGTCTGGAGCCAATAGAGACTTTGGTGTTTGCCTTGCATACTGCCAATCTGAGTACCATCTCCAGCACTACATTTGGTCCCTTACAAATACCAGAAGTGATACCTGGGCACAGAGCCAGGAGTAAGACCAACCCTGAACACCACTGAGTGCCCCCTACCAAGATCATCTAATCCTGTTTGCAGAGAGAATACAAGTACATTACCTTTTTGACAGCCTTTGAACCTATTGAATCTATTGCCTATTCTCTTTTGCAGTCTGAATTGACCCAATTTTTAGAAAAGTTTCCAATGTGGGAAATATTCCTGAGCTCTCTGGATAGTCATTTGTAGGAGGCAGAATTTTTAGGATCAAAATCCCAAAGTATCCTACCCTAATTCCTGAATCCTCTGAAAATTATTGTAATGTGGTTTTGGGTCCTTACTAGTTGTGGATTCTAGTAGACACTGTGTAACAAGAGTGTCAGCAAACATTGGGCTTCTATGGCACATCTCTTTATTGAACAGCTAATGCAGGTATGTCTCTGAGGGCTGTAGCAGCCACAGCGATATGAACCTCTGTGTGCAGGAAGGCAGCCCTAATTGTGCTGCCTCTTCTCTGCTTTGCCTCTCTGCTGTGTCCACCAATCACTGTTCCTCTCTCTTCACCACCCAGCCATCTGCTCCCCTCTGCTTTGCTCCCCTCTGCTGTCCTCCCCTCCGCTTCTTCATTGCCCAACTTTCTATAAATCATATGTATAGAATTATATATGTGTGTGCGTGTCTGTGTGCCCCTACCTCTAAATTGTTTGTGCCATTTCATTGTTATACCCTCTAAGGATATGTTATTGGAAAGACCAATGGTAATGCATCTGCAAATGAGAGTGTGAGTGTGGAATAATCTGATTTCTTTTTTTTTTCTTTTTTTTTTATTTTAACACCTTGATTACATACATAGTTGTGTTTGGGTTTCAGTCATGTATAGAACACCGCCCATCACCAGTGCAACGTTCCCATCACCATTGTCCCAAATCTCCCTCCTCCCCAACCACCCCCCGCCTGTATAATCTGATTTCTTATTATGTGTAAGGGTTTATAAGATAATTCATGAGAAGTGTGAACCTTCTTCCTTGTTTTTGGCTCTTCTTCCTGATTTTCTCCATAAAAATATCACTTCTGTGTCTCTTTTATGTTACACAGATTTAGGATAGGGAGACTGTATACGTGGACAGAATCTGGTCCCATGAGAACTTAAGAGCAGAGAATGCTTTCTGGTTAGTGGTTAAAGAAAAAGAGAGAGTTGGGTGTTTTTTGGCTTTGATGATGAAAGGGACAATATGCAAATATGGAAGTTCATATTCTAAGAGCTAAACAAGTCTCCCCTGACAGCCAGCAAGGACAGGGGGTCTCAGTCCCACAACCAAAGGAATTAAAGTCAGCCAATCTGAATGAGTTTGAAAGTGATCCTTCACATAAGATCCCTACCTGGCACATGCTTAAATTTCAACCTTGGGAGATCAGAATGTAAAAGCCCAACAGAGCTTTCCAAACTTCAACCCTGAACTGCTCACTAATAAAAAGTATTGTTTTTATTTACTAGCACACATGGTAAGACCAGAAGAAGGAATAGGAGGAGAAGGATGATAAGGAGGAGTATAGTAGAAGTGGAAGCAGAAACAGGAGAAAGAGAAGGAGGAGGATGAGGACGAGGAGAAATAAGAACAAAATAAAAGGAAATTATAGTTGAAAATTTTCCAAAATTAATGACAAAACTATACCACAAATCCAGGAATTCATAGAATACTAAAAAGAATATCAAATAGTCTGTATCTAACCATATCATATTCAAACTGCAGAAAACAAAGACAAGAAGAAAATCTTCTGAACATAGTAACAGCTACGTATTATGTGTAAAGTATCACAAAACATTTTTCTTACATTATGTTCTTTAATTAATATGGCACTTACTTCTCAAGGACTTTATTTTATCCCATTTACAGATTATAAAACTTGAGGTTAAAGCCACATGGTTAGTATAGTGAATTGGCAAATATTCAAATACAGGGCCACTTAATCCTAAAAGCCATGTTGTATTAAGAAATAGTGTTGATGGAACATAATTAACATAATTTAGTATAAATAATTAGTTGACCTCAGAACAGAGAGTAATACATTTCTGCATTTTGCTAAATATATTTAAAGCTACAGTTCTTTATTAGTTTGGAAATAAGCAAATAATATTGTCACTTCTAATATTTATATAAAAACTGATATTAAACATAAAGGCCAATCTATAACTAAGAAACAAAATCAAACTGATAGGAATTATAGGCTTTTATTCCAAATGAGCTTTGACTAGTTTTGGAATGAAAGGAAATAACATAATTCCTCATATTACTAAATGTAATTGGGCCAGATTTTTTTGAGTCTTGACTATCCACTTATTACAAATTAAAGACTCTGCAAAATATGGAAATTTCAAACCCAAAGGACTGATGGGGAAACTAAGCCAAACAGAGAAGCCTAACCAGCCAAAACATCAGAATGATTCCCAATAGTATGGCTCAGCCAGCCTCTAATTTTAAATATCAGTATGGGTTGTGATTCTAATTCCTAGTTACACCAAGTAATTTTAAATTAAACATTTTTACATTTAAATTTGTATCTACTTTCTTGTTTTAAGTCACACTTAGCTGTTCTGAGGGCTTACTCCTGACTCTGTTCAAGAGTCATTCCTGGCTGCCTAGGGAGAAATGGGATGCTGGGGATCAAACCATGGTTGGCTGGTACAAGACGAATGCCATTCCCACTGTACTATTGCTCCAGCCCATATTGATTTTTTAATATTAAGCCACTGTTATTTACATAGTTATTTAAGGCTGAGTTTTGGTCTACATTGTTCCAGCCCTAGTCTCATCACCAATGTCACCTTCTATCTACTAAGAGTTCAAAGTTTCCTCCCACTCCCCAGCCTGCCTCTTTGACAAGTACATTTGTAAATTTTGTGACTCTTGTTTGTATGTCCAGTTTTCAGTGTTGTTAGCTCTGTAGTTTATACATGCATACATACATACATTCATACAGCTATGCAGTATACCTCTATACCACTTATGTGCCCTTCCCCAGCCACTAGAAACCACTCATTTGTCTGGTCACTCTTTATGTAATTGTCCTTTGTTCATATATATTAGTTTATTGCAACCATGTATTAGTTTATGGTTTTACTGCTTAACAGATATACCCTTTTTTATGCTTTTGACACCAAAATTAAAGGCATTAGGTCAGGTCAATGTGTTTACTATATTGTTTATTCTATTTCCCAGGAGTGATAGAATTGCAGAGTTGACATATCAATGACTTTGAAAGTCATCTTTGTGGAGTCAGAGCAATAGTACAGCATATATGGTACTTTTCTTGCATGCAACTTACCCAGATTCAATCCCTACTATCCCATATGGTCCCCCAAGTATGCCAAGAGTGATTCTGGTGGGGCCAGAGAGATAGCATGGAGGTAAGGCATTTTCCTTTCATGCAGGACGGTGGTTCGAATCCCGACATCCCATATGTTCCCCCGTGCCTGCCCAGGGTTATTTTCTGAGCATGGAGCCAGGAGTAACCCCTGCTACCAGGTATGACCCAAAAACCAAAAAAAAAAAGAGTGAATCTGGAACAGAGTCCTGAGCACTGCTGGTGTGGACCAAAAACAAACAAACTTAGAAAAGCAAACCAACAAAAGAGGGAAAAATTTATTTTCCAAGATTGTCAAATTGGTGACAAGCAAATGAATTTGTTTGACATTTCCGTGAGGCTCTTGTATTGGTGACCATTTGCAGCTTAACAAATTAACCATAAACCTAGAGGCTTAAACTCATATCCATTTGGTATCTCACAGGTTTTGCTGGTCAGGAATTCAGTGACTACTTAGCTAGGTCTTATGCTTGGGGCTTCACAAGGCTCTGCAAAAGGTGTCAACTGAGGCAGGTCTTAGAGAGGCTCGACTGGAAAGAATATGTTTCATTCATGTGATTGTTGGCACGACTCAATTCACTGAGGGCTTTTGGACTGAGCGTTTTATTTCTTTTCTGGCTTCTGGCCAGAGGCCACCCTCAGTTTCTTGCCATCTGGGTTTTTCCAACATGTCTGTTAGCTGCATCAAAGCCAATGAAGGAGAGAGTAGAGTCTCCTAGCATATGGGGAACACACTCTGTTGACCAATCATGGAAGTGGCGTTCCTTGAATGTATTCTATTAGTTAGAAGCAAGTTAAAGAGAGGTCATGGATACCAAGAAATAGGTATCACTGGGGACCATCCTGGAGGTAATAAAGCACTTACTGTGGTTTGGGTAGATGTAAAAGTTGATTATTCAAAAGACTCTTAGAGCCATGTGATTATAAATCCCAGATCAGACACTTCCAAGATGTCTAGATTAGACTTTCTTGACCTTTTTCAGTCTCAGTTACTCCTTTGGAAAGTAATGGCTTTGCTTAGTAGCTATGAAGCCGTTGAGGAGGATCTGTTGGTCTCCCACGTGGTGGGTATTATTGCTAACTGCATGGTAACATCCCTTGACTGTGTTCATTAAGACTTTTGGTCAGTATATTTGGTATCTCTACCCCACACCCTCCTGGTGATGCTGGAAGAATGTTATCTTGTCATGATTTGTATCATATCTTATCAGAACCATGTATCAATGAAATTTGTACTGATGTCTTCTGGTCATGATTATGTTTTTGAAATAACACAGAGGCTTGATACTGGCTCTATACTGTCATGAAACACTTTCTGGTGTCCTCATGTTTCACTCTAAACCTAAGTTTCCTGAAGAACTGTTGTCCCTATTATACTCTAGATACTAGTCAACAGTTAATTTATCCCAAAACAAAATGCATTTATCTTTAGAACAATTTTAAGTTCTGATATGGGGTTAGGAGATGTTTCAGGGGTGGGTGCAGAGAGATAGTACTGCAAGTATGGCACATGTCTTGCACAAAGATGACCCAGGTTTTATTCCTGGCATTTCATATGGTCCCCCAAGCACCTCCCAGAGTAATTCCTGAATGCAGGACCAGGAGTAACCCCTGAGTATTGTCAGCTGTTAGCCCAAGCCCTATCAAATATTTTTCTGTCAACTTGTCAATTATTCCTCACTAAAATTAACCTGGATGCTCAAGACCCATTAGATGATACTTCATAGTGTAGACTCCTACTACAGTGCTCATTACTATATTACTTAGTTTTCTAGACTGGAATATTATGATTGTTTTATGAATGCTCTCAACACATTCTAACCCAAGAAGACTTTCTTCAGTAAAGTTTACCCTCACCAAATGGTGATTTGCCTAGAAAATGGAAAAATTTGCATTCTGACTTACTGGCTTTATATTTTTTAAGTGTTCTGACCCATTCCACCTGGGTCAGATTTTCAACTGCAGCCCATGGATCAACCCTTAGTGTTTGCCTATGTTTGTGAGTGAGTGTGCATGTTAGCCACCTCAATATCTGTCTAATGTTCATCTGTAATATGCACAATGTCTGCCTATGTTGTATATTGTCCTTCCCCCTGTTATATATAAACCTTCCTCCCCGCTTACCACTTTACAAATTCTTTTCTATCCCTTCACTCTCCCCAATCTGTATTTTCTTTTTTGTGTGTGTGTGGTTTTTGGGTCACACCCAGCAGCGCTCAGGGGTTACTCCTGGCTCCATGCTCAGAAATTGCTCCTGGTAGGCACGGGGGACCATATGGGGCACCGGGATTCGAACCGATGACCTTTTGCATGAAAGGCAAACGCCTTACCTCCATGCTATCTCCCAGGCCCCTTTTCTTTTAACTCCTCAGGAACTGGAACGTTCTCCCCACACCAACCAGCTCCCAAAGTGAAATGACAGATTGCAAGCACGCCTTGCCTCAAGCAGAGAAGAAGCTACCAACACTGTTGCTGCTGGTTTTCTCTTGGTGGCCCATTTTCTCCCACCTCCCTTCTCTATAGACTATTGGTCACTATCAAATTTGGTTTTTGAGAAATCCCTGCTAGAGAACATTTCCTGACCTGTGGCTGCTGGGAGCCATTTTTCAGAATCCACAAGACCATGTCCCAGGCTGAAACTGTGCTTCAAATTTTATCCTCCCCTTCAGACTATTTCAAAAGACTTAAAGGAGCTGTGTATATTTATTTGTCTATTTCTTTAGATGTATTTTCTTAGTGTGTTAATTCTTATTGTCTATTTCATTATGTAGAAGTAGTTTTCCCCATGCCTTTTTTTGGGGATCTGTTTAATAAATAGGAAATTCTAGTTGATGAGTTTCTCTAGGGTTCTGAGTTCATGTTAGAACCAGGTTATAGGGATTGTTTAGCTTGTTATTTTTACCCCCATATACACCAATAGTATCATGTGGCATTATTTCTTTTTGCATAAGTACATTAAAATGTGAAATCTTAAAAAAAACAGATAGTCACATCACAGTAATGGTAACTTGGCAGACCAGAGAGACATAAAGAAAACTGTTCCTGAAGTTTTTCCATGTTACATACTGATCTATTGATCTCAATCTGTGCTTCTTGCTAATATAGACATTTCAAAGTTAATTCTAACGCCAACCTATTTAGAAATAAAATTTCCAATGAGTTTCAACAAAAGAAAATAAAATCTCTCACCATGCTATCATGGTGACAAAACATTCAGTGACATATTTCTTACTCCAACATATGGTGCATTTTCTCTTTGGACCCAGAGTATTTACAGTCAGAGTTGGGAAGATGTAATGGATATCTTCTAATTCATGAATGTTACAAACCAAGTACATAAAAAGAGTTTCAGAACCAGAGCAATAGTACAGCAGATAGAGCACTTGCTTGCACAAGGTCAGCCTGGGTTCAAATCATGGCATCCTATGTGATACCCCGAACCCTGCCAGAAGTGATCTGAGTGCAGAATCAGGAATAGGTACTGACTTCCACTAATATGCCCCCAAAACCGAATCAACAAAAAATAAGAAACAAAAAAATAATAAAAATGTTTTGAGAATTCTTATAACCATCATACAATACTCACTTCTTTCCTTCCTCTTATTTTCCTTCTTTCCTTTACCTCCTACCATTTCTTTCCTTCCTTCCCTGCCCTTTCTGCTCTCTCCTTAGAAATACACATGGGGGCCCTGATAAGCCAGAGTGATAAAAGACACTCCTTGACACATAGCTGGCTAGCTATTCCAAAGTCTGCATTGTGTTTGCTTTGCCTTTCTGACTTGCAGTTTAAATCCAAGGGAAAATAAATCAATAATTGGAAAAAAAAATAGAGTGAAGAACCAAAGTGGTAAATTGTTGTCAAGCTAGGTAAATACAAGAATCAATAGAATGTAAGGAATCCACATGAGAATGCTGAGAGGTTCTCAACTGAGGCCTGAAAAGAGGCAGAGTAGAAAGCACCCACAAGTGCCAGGCACAGCTGTTGGACCCCTGGGAAGCCCATAATAAAAGACTACCTCTCTGCTTTTGAGAGTTTCCATGCCCTGATGGCAAGGAAGACTAGAATTGGAAGATTAGCTTTTGTAATGTGATTGTGGGCTTTCTTCTTAAAAATTCATTTATCATCGGTATGCAGTATTATGGAATTTCAGGGGTTTTGCTTCACCCTACTCTCACCTCAAAACTTCCAGTGCCAAACTCCAGGAAAAAAAAAAACAAACAACTCTTTACTCTTTCTTCCCAGTAAAGGAGGGAACAAAGCAACAAAGAAAAAGCAAAAACCTGGTAAGGAATGCACAGAAAGAGGGGTAATGAGAATAAGAAAAGGGGGGATCTAGAGGATCAAGGAGCTATACAGAGATGGAAAAATTAATATGGAGAGATGGAAAATTTAGTACACTTTATAACAGTAGTATGAAAATTCATGATTTCCTTGACTTACACCTGCAATATGCTCATTCTTCATGGCCATTTATTTTAACAATAACGCAAAGGCAATTTGGAATTTAGATTCACTCTTCGTAAACACAATCTGTTGTGTCAGTCTGATTCTCAGGCAACTATTGAAGACATGGGGGGTCAAGAGAATGGAAGGCTCTTTAAATGACCATTAGTGCACCTGGAAAGATAGTACAGTCACTAGGGTGCTTGCTTTGCATGTAGCCAACCCATGTTCAACTCCTTAAGCTCCCTTGAGCTTATTCCATATGCTTCCCTTGAGCCTTACCAGGAGCAATTCCTGAGTACAGAGTGAGCAGTTACCCCTAGGCATAGTCAAATGTGGCCTCAAAACAAATGAATAAAAATAGTTTGTAATTAGTAGAACTGAGAGAACCCCTAATCAAGAGTTAGACCAAGAGTCCAGACTTTCCACACACCCTTGCCTCTACTCCACATTTGAGGTGCTCTGCTCTTCTTAGAGAATGTCTACCCTCTCAGATAGCCCATTCTTTCCAGATCCTCCCAGAATGACCTCCTTTGATAAAGCAAAACAAACAAAAAAAGAATTAGTGAACCATATATGGAAATTTGACTTTGTACATTCTCTTCTGACCAGAGATTCAATTTTATTTTCTTTTTAATTATCT
>PVKC010036240.1:0-13274 GCA_004027635.1 Crocidura indochinensis
TAGGCATTGGACACAGAACTGATCCTTACAGTTATAACTTTAAAACTTGTAAAACTGGGCCCCGGATATAGCACGGAGGTAAGGCGTTTGCCTTTCATGCAAAAGGTCATCGGTTCGAATCCCAGTGCCCCATATGGTCCCCTATGCCTGCCAGGAGCAATTTCTGAGCATGGAACCAGGAGTAACCCCTGAGCACTGCCGGGTGTGACCCAAAAACCACAAAAAAAAAAAAAAAAAAAAAACCTTATAAAGCTGACCTTACTCCTGAAACCTGTGTTTGCAAACTTATAAAGTCCTGGAAAGTATCCCAAATAAAATCTGTATGAAGTATTTCAGACAGATATGAGTTTTTGATTACAGAAATCACTCCTAGTAATATACCCTGAGTCCAAAACTGCAATGCAGAAAAGCCCTTTACAGTCCTATGTTTATTGCATCTCTATTCGCAGCCTGGAAACAACCTATAAAGAATCTGGAAACAACCCAGTGCCCAAGCATAGACAAAGAAACTGTGATACATCTACACAATAGAATAGTACACTGTTGTTATATATGGATGGATATGAAGATTATTGTGCTGAGCAAAATAAGTCAGGGTAAAAGAAATAGATAGTATAATTGCACGCATTTGTGGGTTATAAGAAAAACAAGTGGTAGTATGGTAAAAATATTCAGAGACAATATAGACAAAGGCTAGAACCAGTCCATATAAGGGGTGTGCAGTTAGAGCAGAAAAGGGACACTTTGAGAATGATACTTAGAAATAATGATACTTAAATCATTGTAGACAAGAACTGAGTGCTAAAAGGAGATATGGTGATACGCATGATACCCCTTCTTCAGTAACAATATTGCAAACCACAGTGTCTAAAAGGGAAAAACAGGAAATTGGGGGGGGGGCGGATATATGTCCCAGAGGCAAGCAAGAAAAGGATGGGGGCGGACAAGGGAAACTGGGGACATTGTTGCTGGGATGGGAACTGTGCACTGGTGAAGGATGTTATACATTTTATGAATGAAATTCAATCATAAATATCTTAGTACCTGTGAAAAAACCTAACTGTACTATGAACAACCTTGTAATCTTAGTGCTTAAATAAAGTAATTTTGGGGGGAGGGAGGGAAGTCATTTTTTAAAAAAGTAAAAAGAAGTAAAGCTTTATTTTCTGTTACTTTCCATATCTTATCCCAAGTGAGAACCTGATAGTCTTGAGAAACTCAATTTGCTCCCAACATTAGTTTGTGACTTACGGCAAACCTCTTTTTTCTTTTGGATTATCTTCATTTGTTCATTATATTCATAGATATTTTTCTTTTGAATACTTATAGAGATTTTCTTGTAAAGTCATCTCTAAAAATGCAGATTTTCATTAATAGCTATTTTGTTTCAAGATGAATTTTTATGAAACATACTTTCTAATTTGAATTGAATGTAGTCATCATAAAAGTTGAAAGATGCTAAAGTATATTTAAATCATATTAGCATATGTAAATACAGAAAAGTCATTTTAATAATATATCATCCTATTGGTTACAGCACATAATGTGAGTGATTCTTCATCAAAATACTATTATGATATTCACACTGCCCTGAAATAAACCATGTAGGTCATAATTCTCTAGGTAAAGGAATAGAGAATTCATCTCTTGTATAATTCTGAGCTGAGGCTTCTTTTTTCACTTATAAAAGGTTGAAATTAAAAGAAAATAATGGCTGCCTATATTTTCTAGATAATCCAGTCTTGGCTGATACCTCTGGCAACTCATAAAAGTGGGAAGCCCAAATTTCCCTTTCTGCCTGAACTACAACAACCCAAGGCCATTTCCCTACACCCCACCTCTGCTTTGAATTAAAATAATGTGAGTAGTTAAATTCTCTCATGAAAAATTGAACTATAGGGCTGAAAACTCTGGGTCTTTGTATGTGTGTGTGTGTGTGTGTGTGTGTGTGTGTGTGTGTGTGTGTGTGTGTGTGTGTGTGTGTGTGTGTGTGTGTGTGTGTGTGTGTGTGTGTGTGAATTGGGATGGAGTCAAGCACTCCTGCACCCACCCTACCATTGGAAAAATCAACAGCCCCTCTGCCAGCACAGCCCTATTCCTCCACCAAGTTCCAAAAGAAATTAATGACCACCAATACTTTCCAGGAAATCTGGTCCTAATACTTCTGTAGCAATCTCAGACAGGTGATGGGAGCCCAGATTCCCTTTTCTGCATGAACTACAGCAGCTCTGGACACATCAATGTCTTATGATGGTGTCAGCCCAGCAGTAGCATAGGAAATCTGATGGGAAAGTTGCATAGTAATCTACTGCTCAGTAATTTTAATCAGTAACATAAAAGACTCAATTAGCAACAACCATAGCCATGGCCCAGTAAATCCTTAGACACTTACTTTGTAGCACCATGGAGAGATAGAGCAAACATTTCAAACGCACCTGTATTGCTCTAATTTCTGATCATTCTATTTTGGTCTGTATTGTAGTGCTCAAGATAAAGTAAATTTGTTTGTGCTCACAAAAAGGCACCCTATGGTGGTGGGTGGTAGATCGGTGGCACTGGTGAAGGGAAGATTACAAAGGTGGTGAGATTGATGTTTGAATATCTAATGCCTGAAAAAATTATATTGTGAATATCTTGATAAAATCATACTGTTATAATAAAATTGCGGGGGAGTCAAAGTTGTAGTCTAGAGAAATAAGAGAAAGAAATTCTGATTTGAGAAGTGAGATAGATTATGTGTCATGGATGAGAAGTGATACAATTATGACTCAAGATTAAGAGAAAGAAATAATCATGTGAGTATTGGGAGAGGGTTAAAATGTCATGAAGTGATAAAGCTAAAATAAGAAATCATTGTATGAATGATTCCACATGTAGGTGAGACTTGGTTTTTACAAGCATGTTTTAAACAGATAGGTGAATCAAAGTTCACATTTCTTTTCCTCACTAATTATTGAAAAAGAATCATTTTTGTCTTTTGCTTTCTTTTTTTCCACCCCAGTCTTTTGCTTTCTTATATTTATTGAACAAATCCTATTATTTTCAAATCCAAATGATAGCATTTGAAATTATTTCTCATGTATGAAAAAATAAAATTAATAGATGTCAAAAACCTATTAAATATATTGTTAAAATGGGGTTTGATCTCGGGTCTCTTGATTTCAGAAATCAAGGTCTCTTTACAATACCAAAATAGTATCTGCTTTCACTACTATGTTCTATTTTCATTTAAATGCCCATTTAGTCATACACATAATAACAATATCATGTTAAAGTCAAATTGTTGGGCATGGAAAGGCTCCAGTGAACAAAAAGAAATATTTATAGCAGATGTTATAAACTTATATTTAGATGCATATTTAGCATATCATTTTGTCAACTAAGTAATATACCAGTTATTAGGCTCTTGCTCTGAGGAAAGAATCATTTGGCCAGCTAAACATTAAAAGTCGATTTAAATCCAGCTGATGACAGGGTAGTAGAATTTTCAAAGATGATGCTTCTGTTCCCATGTTTTTAGTATATGTCTGCTGAGAGTGTTCAGTTATGATGCAAGTGAAGTTATCCACTGTCTGAGGCTAATGCACTTAGCCTCACGATTTCAATAATTAGCAAGAGAAGTAACATGTACAGAATGGTAAGGAATTTTGAGATGTACTAGTAACTATAATAGAAATAATACCATAAACTGAAAATAAACCTAACAATTTGGTTCTCGTTCACCCTCCAGCATGTAGGACACCTTCAAATTCCACAATAGTAACAGTTCAGTAAAAACTCTCCAAATTAGATGGGAAGTAGCATAGAAGTTAAGGTCAAACAAAAATAGTAACACAGAAGTCCAGACAAACAACAACTTAGTCAGATGATGACTTAATGACTAAAAGGAAAAAAACAACAATTTTCACAAATTTTCCTTAACAATTAATTTTGCTTGTTTGTTTTCACATGGCTGTGCTATGCTCAGGGATCACTCTTTGCAGGCTTGATTTCTACTCACCTACACTCCTATAAGACCCCATGATCTGTTAGCCCAGAAAATAAACACAGGGTACCTGACTTTTATTTTTCTGTGGTTGGACATCTCTGCAGAGATTAGTTGCATAATTCGAGTAATTTGAGTTATTAGCATGGTGGCAGGGCTTCAGCAAGTAAAAACAGCGTGGCCACCTCCTGAGGGTGCTCCATTGTAATTCGTTTCAGACAGAAGACTCACATACCTGGTTTTAGGACATAGCTGTTTTTAGCAGCGTGGCTAGCATCTCTTTAAAGATTAATGATGAATCTGTGAGGCTGGGCCAATGAGTTTACATGGTAGTTGCTATGGGATATGGGTGTAACTGCTAGAGTTTTGGCAGTGAGGAGTGAGTAAGGTCTGGAGAAGACTGTCCAGCCTCCAATCCGAGAAGAGCCCAGAATTTTCAGTCTGGAAACAGGTGCCATAATTTTCATAGGCTTGACATCTCTGTGGAGATGGATTGTGAAGCAGTAAAGCTGGGCCACTGGCAAAGAGGTGGCTATGGGGTATGAGTGCTCCCAGAAAAAGAATTTTGAGAAAAATTAGAATTGTATATGATCCTTTACAATTAAACAACTATTAAAATCTGAATATTAAAAGCTTTATGAAAAATACAATGAAATATACTTGTGAGTTACAAATACAACATCTGTCCAATATAGTTATGCTTCTTCACAAATTTGGAATTCCTTCACATAAAGTTTTTTTCTTATTCTACAGGTAATAGAAATAAAATGTGTTGCTCCAGATATATTTTTGGAAGTCAGATCATGTCAACAGATCAAAAATACGTCTAACAAATAACATAATATATAGAAACTTCATCCATATTTTCAGATGAAAAAATATGTAAAAATGATTTTGAATCCAGTGTTTGAATTATTTTTTGCATTAATTCTACAAGTTGTTTCCATTACACTATTAAAATGCTGATATGTTAACACTTTAAGTTAAGTGTCTCAAATGTGCATTTAATTTAGATTTAATAACACAAGTTTTGCTTATGAAAACTAAGTCAATTATTGAAAGCATTTCCCAAGGTTTAGCAATTATTTAAGAGCTGCGTTTACTATAAAGTAATTAGCTCAACTGGCATGTTCATGAAAGCAGATTTAGAACTTTACATATTGCTATAAAAGGGAAATGTTTAATACCAAAAGAGCTGAAAATATTCCAATTTATGTGAGATGGCAGGCATTTATTTTCAACAAAGAAACAAGTACATATTTTCAAGTGGCTTTGTTACATTTTCAAGGTGCAAAAGTGTCATTTTATAGCTAGAATTCAATATACAATAAAAATGAAAAAAACTAATTTAATTTTAAAGGTTTATATTTGTAATATCAATTTATATTTGTATTATATTATGTGCAAGAATACACTTTGTGTTGAGCGCAAATTATGTAATACAGAGAAACAAAATGAAGACAGAATTTCAGCTTAGAAATTAGAACATTACTAATTGAGTTGAGTTCCCTTATGATCACATCCTCTTCCCTTCTTCCCAGAAGCAACCACTATTCTGAATATGGATATATTAATTTTTTGTGTTACTTTCAACATGGAAAAGATATATGCCTTTAGTACATTTTTTGGTTTGTCTTTTTTAAGAAGTATAAGCATATAGAAAATATATGTTACACATATAAATAACAAACATTCACAAGTATATAGACAAATGTTCTGCACTATACTGACTCAGGTAATTATTTCTTAACTAATAAGGAATTTTAATTGTTTTTTTCCTTTTCACTCTCAAAACAAAGCAATTATTAGCATTCTTGCCCCCATTCCCTTCTAGACATGGGTAGGCCCCTCTGTGTTATTTACCTAGCACTGGAAATATTCAGTCAGAGCAACTACACTAATGAATAACATTAATAGATAATGCTAGTCAACTTTCCAGTGATTTAACTACTATAAATTTATAAGAATATTTAGTTTTATATTCCCAACACATTTGATAATTTAGACTATATTGTTCTTTAGTTTTATAAAGATAACTTATATGTTTTAGATTTCATTCTACTCATTAATAATACAGTTAAGCATGCTTTCTGTTTTAGACTCTGAAATTAGTTTCAGCTCTGAAATTAGTGTTTATACATTTATACTTTATTCATAAGTTTTTGTTCTTACTAATTATGGAACTTTTGTTATATAAGTACTTGATATGACTCTTATAGCTATGTATAATATATATCTGTTCTGTGAGCTTAACTTTCTCAAGCAATTTTGCTTATTTTAATTTTAATTATAAATAAAGTTTGTAAGACATCAATATTTTAAGTTGTTTCTTGCTTTTAAGACAATTTAAGTCTTGACTTTCTAAATATTCTAAATTAATTTGAAAAGAATGAATACATTCTGTATGTGCAATACAGTAACAAATCCCTTGGGTCAAGTTTTGGTATAAGAATATCTTTTAGGGGGCCGGGCGGTGGCACTGGAGGTAAGGTGCCTGCCTTGCCTGCGCTAGCCTTGGACGGGCCTCGGTTCGATCCCCCGGCTCCCATATGGTCCCCCAAGCCAGGAGCGACTTCTGAGTGCATAGACAGGAGTAACCCCTGAGCGTCACTGGGTGTGGCCCAAACCCCCCCCAAAAATAAAAAGAATATCTTTTACATTTTACATTTTCTCTAATTATTCATCACTGGGAGATTGTTTTTAAGTTTACAAGTAAACTTAAAGTTTACTTGTATAAATATATAATGTAAATTTTGTTGCCAAAATAATACCTGTATTCCTTGTTTTTCTGGAACAGGCCAGGTTGATTTTAAAGTATATATAAAAAGACAAGACTAAAACAAGCAAATGTAGGGCTAGAGAGATACTACAGCAAGTAAGATGCCTATCTTTACCCCCATTCAATTCTTTGCCCTAATAGGCAACAATTAATATTGAAATATTAATGATATTAATAACATTAATATTAATATCAAGTAATATCCATAATGATAAAAATAAAAAAAGTCCTAAAATCACTTGATCTTTATGCTTAAAGACCCTTCTTGAGTTTTTATTCAAAGTCAAGTGGTCATGTTGAATTGAGGAGACAGTTAAAATCTGAGTTAAAGATGATTAAGGCAAATGGAATTTATGGGTTAGAATCTCAAAAGTGAGCAGCTACGCAAGGATAGAGATCCATATAGATATAGTTGGATCACCCTGAACCTTTTTTTGTTGAATATTGAAAAAATATATATGCAAACTAAAATTTCTATAGATTAATAAAAGGCCAATTATATTGAGATAAAGCTAAATAATGTCTAAAACTCATAGAGTATTGGAATATAAAGGATGTCTTACTAATTAGAGCAAAAGGATACCTTGAAAAACGTTGAGACATTCATAGAAAAATTTCAATCACTAGTCCCTCCTAGGAAAATATAAAAATAACTATCAAAAGGATTAAGATATATGTAAGTAATGAATGCTCTCCCAAAGTAAATATTAAAGATCTTTTTGTTGTTGTTGTTGTTGTTGTTATATGTTTTGGAGCCACATCTGGTGATGCTCAGGGCCTACCTTCATCTGTGCTTCACTCCCCATGGGGCTCAGGTGATGATATACGGTGCTAGTGATTAGGGATTGAACATGGGAGGGAAGGCAAATGCTTACCTACTTTACTATCATTCCAGCTCTTAAAGAATCTTTTAAAAGTGATTTTGTTTGCTTTTAATATTTTTGAAATTGAAGCAAATAAGTCATAACATTTAATATTATATATGCAACTATACTATTTTCCAATAAAAGTCACTACAAAAAGCAAAATGTGTGACCTACCATTAGAAGACCCATCATCAGAAGACAAGCAAGCTAAAAAAAAATTCAAAATAATGAAGATTATATTATGAGCGAAAAAGCTTCCAACAATTATAAACAACTATATACAATAGCTAATTTCAGAGATTCCAAGAAAAATGCTAACAATAAAAACAGAAACATAGAAAAGAAACAAATAGACACAGTACAAAGAAATTGACGCAGACATACAGACTGATAGCAGAGTCCTCTGTATGACTCCAAAGACTCCAGTTTCACCCCAGTTCAGTGTACCCCATGGATAAAATAAGCACCAGGACAAAATAAGGGGGTTTTCCAGCCACCCAAGCTAGACTCTGTCTAGCTAGACTTTCCCAAGAAATGAGGAAGACAGACATACAAGCAGAGGATCCTATTTGACTCAAGAGTCATTTCCCCTCCCTCAGATCACTGTGTCCTGAGAAGATCAGAATCAAGGAGTAAAGCCAAACAGCCATACATTTTATCCAGTCAATGAGCCCCACCACAACACATAAAATATATTACCACAATAGGAAGACAATGGCAAACACTTCCCCATGCTTACTGAAAGATGTTGGTAGTTGTGAAAACCCAACTAATATCAGCCACCTCTATTGCATTTTAATAAGGACGTTAAGGGAAAAAATGTTGAGAATGTTCAAGGAACTCAAAGAACTCATGTAATGGAAAGCCAATAAGAATCAATCTGGGGGCTGGGCGGTGGCACTGGAGGTAAGGTGCCTGCCTTGCCTGCGCTAGCCTAGGATGGACCGCGGTTCGATCCCCCGGTTTCCCATATGGTCCCCCAACCCAGGAGCGACTTCTGAGCGCACAGCCAGAGTAACTCCTGAGCGTCACCGGGTGTGGCCCAAAAGCCAAAAAAAAAAAAAAAAAAAGAATCAATCTGTTAGCTTGTATCACTGACAAGAAGGCCACTGCAGCTCATGCATACCTTGACAACATTTGGGAAGAGAAAGACCTGTTTAACTTAGAGATGTACATCTATTGGATGGAGTTTGGGTCCAAGGATATCCTTATGTTAAGATGTTAGGAAAGAGACAAAGAGCCTCAACAGTGAAGCCTGGAAGCTGCTCTACTTATGGCCATCCTTTTTTCTATCCCAGTCCTTATTCCCTGGAAACTCAAGTGCGACCTCTGGCCCAGCTCGTATTTTCAACTAAGGTTCCTACATCCAGAGAGGCAAGACCAGAAACTGGTAACTACAGTGATGGTAGACAGCTTTTGTAATCAAAAGAGATATTTGTAACTCTGGCTAGTCACCTAGAAATGAACATAGCTACCACCTCACTCTGAGACTTCACATTTTTTTCTAACCAAGGAGCCTCACCACAACACATTAAATAATGAACACTACCACACTGCAAAGGTCACAATGGGAAGAAAACACAAATTTCACGATACCTAGTTAACAAAGATGGTAGTTCTGAGGACCCAAAAAGCATCAGTGACTATTATTGCCATTCTGATAAGGACTTTAGAGAGGAGATGTGGAGGATATTTAAAGACTCAAAGAAACATGGAATGAATAGCCAATAACATTCAAGAAGATAGAAGATTAAAACAAGAAAAATTCAAATAGATATGATAGAAATTAAAAACTTGTTAAGCTAAGTGAAAATCTCACTGGAAAGACTCATCAATAGACTAACAGCTGTTGAGGACAGAATTAGTGAGCTGGAAAACAAGTTACATAACAACTCCATACTACAGAAGAAGCTAGAACAGAGCCTTAAAATAAATGAACAGAATATGGGAATAATCAAACAACCAAAAATAAATCTTTGGGATAAATTCAACAAGAACATGAAAATCACAGTGGTCCCAGATAGATGGGGGGGGGGAACCCTAGTAAGAAGCAACAGTCAAAAAAAAATCATTGATGAGAAGTTCCAAGAACTGAATACCCTAAGAGTACCAGCTAAGAGACCCAAGGCATATCCTATTCACAGTAATGAAAACCACATATATATTGGGACCGAGAGATAGCATGGAGGTAAGGTTTTGCCTTGCATGCAGAAGGTCGGTGTTTCAAATCCCAGCATCCCATATGGTTCCCTGAACCTGCCAGGAGCAATTTCTGAACATAAAGCCAGGAGTAACCCCTGAGTGCTACCAGGTGTGATCGCCCCCCCCCCAAAAGAGAAAAAAGAAAACCACATATATAGATAGAATACTAAAAGCAGCAGGAACAAAAAGACATTACATACAAAGAAGCATCCTAAAAATTCACAGTATATTTATAACAAGTCACCCTCTAGATCTGAAAGCAGTGGTGAGATATAGTGAAAAAACTAGATGAAATAAATTCCTCAACATGAATATTTCACCTAACTAAATATTCATTCAGGTTTAAAGAAGAATATACAGTTTCATGAATAACAAAAGTTTAGGAATTTTACAGACTCAAAAGACCCAACTTTAAAAGAACTTAAGAACCTACTTTAAGGTATGGCAGACCCCACAAGTTAATCAAAATTCTACCAAACAATGACACAAAATCCCATGACAACCATATCTCTCAAAGTCACTGGACTAAATGCACCTGTTAAGAGGCACACAGTTGGCAAAGTGGATCAGAAAAAATAATCTAACATATTGTTGCCTCAAAGAGACATATTTGAATAGTCAGAGCAAAGTAAAAGGTTAGAGGACAATCCCTCAAGAAAACAACTCCCTTAAAAAGGATAGAGTAGTCTTCATACTTCAATCTTTAAAAGGTTACAAGAGACAGAGAGGGTCACTTCTTAATAATCAAGAGATACATACATCAGGAAAAGATCACACATAAATATGTAAGTACCTAATGAGAGGCCATCAAAATACGTAAGCCAACCTCTAACAGATTTGAAGAAAGATATCAATAACAACACAATAATAGTGGGAGATTTCAAAACCACCCTATCACCCTCTTGATAGATAAATCAGGCTAAAACTCAACAAGGTTATTAAAGAAATGGCTTAGAATGAAGAAAGGAAGAAAATGGATTAGTAGACATATATATGTGACTTTTCATACAAAAACTGAATATACTACCAATGCACATGGGCTCTAAAATAAATCACAGGCTAGGCTATGAAACATATTTCCATAAATCAAGAGGATAGAAATAATATCAACTATCATCTCTGACCACAATGCACTCAAAATAGAAATTAATTACAAACAGAAATGGAGAAACAACTTTAACAGCTGGAAATTAAACAGCTCATGCTGAACAGCCAGTGGGTCAGAGACTAGATCAAAAGAATCCTGGAAACAAATGAGAAAGAAGATATGAATTACCATAATTTGTGGAACATGGCAAAAGAAGTGTTAAGAGAAAAATTTATAACTTTTCAAGCATTCATCAGGAAGTAAAGGTCTACATAAATAATGTAAAGGCATAGCATAAAAAAATGGAAAGGAGCAACAAAATGAGCCAAAAGTAGGCAGGTGGAAGCAAATAGATTTAGAGCAGAAATCTGGACAAGCAAAAACAATCCAAATTTTTTTAAGATAATTGAAAGCAAGAGTTGGTTATTTAAAACAAACAAAAAACTATTAGAAAGATATGCAGAGAGAAAGAAACTTAATAAACAGAATCAGAAAAAAGGGGGGTGTCATTACAGATACTACAGAAATTCAAAGCATAATCAAAGATTATTATGAGAATCTTTAAGCCACAAAACAAAGAATCTGGAAAAAATGGACAAAATCTTGGAATCCTATAACCTCTGGTATTGAACCAATTTTACTGAGAATATCTGAACAGACTATCACAATTGAGAAAATTGAAGTATAATCAAAAATCTTTCCCAAAACAAAATCCCAGGCACAGACAAATTCAAGAGTGAATTCTTTGGAATCTTTATAGAGGACAATCTTCTAATTCTTTTCAAACTCTTCCAGAAAATTAAAGAAGCAGAAACACTCCTAAATAGTTCCTATGAGACCAACATTAACCTGATGCCAAAAGCAGACAGAGACACCACAAAAAAAGAGAACTGTAGCCCCATATACTTGATGAACACAGATAAAAAGAACTTTAACAAAATAATAGCAAATAGAATTCAACAACTCTTCAAGGAGGTTATACAGTATGACCAATTAGAATTTATTCCAGGATGCAAGGATGGTTTAACATACAAAAGTCAATTAATATAATACACCATATCAATAAAAGACAAAAGAAAATTCTTATGATCATATTAATAGGTGCTGAAAAAGCATTTGACAAGGTCCAGAAACCATTCATGATAAACACTCTCAAGATGATCTGTATCAAAGTCACTTTCTTTAATATTGTCAAAGCCATTTACCACAAAACCATTCCAAGCATTATACTCAATGGGTAAATATTAAAAGCCTTTCCTCTAAGATCTGGCACAAGATAAGGTTGGCCTTCTTACCACTTCTACTCAATATAGTACTAAAAGTACTTGCCATAGCAATGAGGTAAGGAAAAGATAACAAGGGCATCCACATAGGAAAGAAAGAAATGAAAGTCTTTCTGTTTGCAGATGACAGAATACTGTATCTAGAAAATCTAAAGAGTCTATAACAGGGGATGGAAGAATAACATAGCAGATAGGGCATTTGCCCTGCATGCGGCCAACCCTGAACAAACCCAGATTGAATTCGTCATCCCATATGGTTCTCTGGGCCTGCAAGAAGCAATTTCTAAGTGCAGACCCATAACAAACCCCTAAGCATGTCCAGGTGTGGCCCAACCCTCCTCCCAAAAAGAGTCTACAACAAAATAATATATTTGTTTTATGTTGTTTAAAAATTTTGTTTATACTTTGATAAAAAAAAAAATACAAATGGCCAAAAGGCACATGAAAAAATGCTCCTCATCACTGATCATGAGGGAGATGCAAATCAAAACAATGATGAGATACCATCTCACACCACAGAGATTGGCACACATCACAAAGAATGAGAACAATAGGTGCTGGCGGGGATGTGGAGAGAAAGGAACTCTTATCCACTGCTGGTGGGAATGCCGTCTAGTCCAACCTCTATGGAGAGCTATTTGGAGATTCCTCCAAAAACTGGAAATTGAGCTCCCATTTGACCCAGCTATTCCACTCCTAGGGATATACCCTAGAAACACAAGAATACAGTACAAAAATCCCTTCCTCACACCTATATTTATTGCAGCACTATTCACAATAGCCAGGCTCTGGAAACAACCAAGATGCCCTTCAACAGACGAATGGCTAAAGAAACTCTGGTACATATACACAATGGAATATTATGCAGCCGTTAGGAGAGATGAAGTCATGAAATTTTCCTATACATGGATGTACATGGAATCTATTATGCTGAGTGAAATAAGTCAGAGGGAGAGAGAAAGATGCAGAATGATTTCACTCATCTATGGGTTTTAAGAAAAATAAAAGTTTTCTTTGCAACAATATTCAGAGACAACGAGAGGAGAGCTGGAACCTCCAGCTCACTTCATAA
>PVKC010036241.1:0-13269 GCA_004027635.1 Crocidura indochinensis
AGAGGACAGGAGACAAAAGATAAACACAAAGAAAAGACAGAACTCACAGTTCTTTGCAGTTGACCCCACTAGGCAGGCGTGGATTCACAGAGATTCCCAGCCTGATGTCACAAACAGGAGACTTTGCTTTTGCACAGTACTTGAATCTTGCCAGTTTTCACTGTAATGGCATGTTCCTGGCTTTCCTGCCCTGAATGGACCTCTGGGAGAGCGAGTTTTTTTTTTTTTTTGAGCAAATATGGCCCACTCCCACGTGGTCCAGAGGACAGGAGATGAAAGACAAACACAAAGAAAAGACAGAACTCACAGTTCTTTGCAGTTGGCCCCACTAGGCAGGCGTGGATTCGCAGAGATTCCCAGCCTGATGTCACAAACAGGGACCTTGCTTTTGCACAGTACTTGAATCTTCAAGTCATGTTTCTTTCATGCAACCAATCTCAGTTTTAATCCTGTTATGATAGATGGTCCCCTGAGCACTGTCATAGTTCACTCATGAGCATAGAACCACGAATAATACCTAAGAATCACAGGCTATAGTCTATCCACTACTTTCACCAAAAATAAAATCTATTCAATTCAAAATGACTAGGTTTGTAGAATGAGTGAGCTTTTGTCCTTTTAAAATAGTTTTATTTAGAAAAATATATGCGAGGGAAGAGAGAAAAAATGAAGAGAGATTCACAAAATAAAGGAAGGGAAGCTGGCATGAAGACAATTCCAGAATGAAGTGAGAAGCAAACTTGTTTCCATATTTTTATTTGAAAATGTGTGTTAGGCATACTATAGTGTGTATATATGTATTTGCAAATAATGACACTAGTAAAATACTATCATTAAATTTATCATTCTTAGTAAATAATAACATAGTAAATACTAGTTAAAGTTTTAGGGACAAAGAAAAATAGTCTTAAGTTGTATGTACCTTTAGAAATATTCTGTACATAGCATAAATATATTTCTGAAAATTATCTTTATTAAATACAATATAAGAGGGGCAGGAGTGATAGCGCAGTAGTAAGGCATTTGCCTTGCAGGTGGCTGATCCAGGATGGACCTGGGTTCAATCCCTGGCATACCATAAGGTCCTCCATATAGAAGTGATTTCTGAACACATAGTCAGGAGTAACTCCTAAGCATCATTGGTGTGGCCCAAAATTCAAAAATAAAATAAAATAAATAGAATATTAGAAATTCCTACAAAATAATTAAATTTAATATTAGTATATTCTAATCAATCTGCTAGATTTCTAAAATATAAATTATTGCATCTATGCATTATATTTATTATATATAATAACTGTTTTGCAATGAACCCACAGAATAATAATAAATTAATAAAATAAAATTTGGAAGTAATAAATAATTTAAGTTATTTATGCATTATAATTAATTTAAAGTCCATCTGTATTAAATTTTCTATTTATCAATATTAACCCCTCGGGATTATGATGCATATATGAAAGAAATGAGGAGTGAGTGTAAGTACATATTTGTGTTTATAAAATCTTTAAATAATTTTATAGCCTGTAGACTGGTTGCCTTAATATTTACACTGTTGTAAATAATGCAACTAATGGATGTTGTATTGAAAGTATGTACATACAAAACCATTATCAATAGCATTATGAAACACTAAATATAAATTTAAAATAAAATAAATAAAAATTAAAATATTATTGTCCCTAGTCAAATGAGATGGACACATAATACATGACCATCAAGGAAGGTAGTTGGATTATTCTTTCTCTCCAAATAAGAACATATAACATCAAAATATATAAACTAAATTCTCACTGTTATATATTACTATGCATTGGTGTGCAAAATGAGAAAAACAACATCTACTTATTGAACATAACTACAAAACTCTTATTATTTAAGTAATTGAATGAAATAAAAATCAGGGTAGTGAGTTTATGATATTTACTTATGAATAGGTTTATTTATCAGATAGTTTATGATATATACTATTCTGCACAAATTGCATTGGTTTAATAAATACAAATTACAAGTTTTTAATTTTAGGAGTTCAGGCAAAATAGTTGTGTATATAAGAGAAACTGAGTCAGTAATGTAGGAGTTGCTGATAGATCATGTTCAATATTAAGAACTTAATATAAAAATTCTTAATGTTAGGGCGGGAGTGGTGGCTCAGGGGTAGGGCGTTTACCTTGCATGTGGATGACCTAGGATGGACCACAGTTCGATTCCTCGGTGTCCCATCTGATCCCCCAAGCCAGGAGCAATTTCTGAGCATATAGCCAGGAGTAAGTACTGAGTGACACCGGGTATGGCCCAATGCCCCCTTCAGAAAAAACAAACAAACAAAAAATAAGTCTGAACTTATTTCTAAAACAAACAATTCTCTAACAATATAATTATTCAATATAATTATTTAAAACTAGGAATATAATTAAGCAACAGAAGATATTTTGTTTCCATATAAAAGCAAAATTATGATAAAATTTGCATATATTTTATCTAGTTTTTTCTTTTAAACTGTATTTTACATCACATAATATTTATTAACATTTTACATCACATAATATTTATTAACATTTTTCTATATTTCATAGTAAAATTGCTTTTTACTATAAAATTACATTTAACTAAATGAGAATGAAAGTTGCTAGAGAAATAAATTAATTGCCAAGATATTTATTAAAAATATAATTATATACTTATTTTGATAATATCCTTGCTGAGTCTTCTTCCTCATAATTTAGATTTCTAGATTTAGCTGAGTTTGTTAATACTATGGCTGGCATAGGATTAATGTTAAAATACAGGGACTTTTAAAGGAGAAAAAAGCAGGAGTTGGTTATGACTGAAATTCTTGTCTGTATTCAAGACAGGCTCCAAATCTGTAAAAGTCATGTTCAAGGAAGTCTATTTTCACCATCATTGATTTTCACTGAAGGCAGACAGTTTTCACCTCATTGATTTTGAAGTTGATTGAGTCATGTTCATTTGGATGGTCACTATTTGAAAACTTGTTCATTTTTGATGTGTTAATTTGTGTAGAATAACTGATCAGTTATCTTGATTTAGATCTAATGTAATTTAACATTGTCTTAGGTCACACATTAAACAACATAATCACTTTTAATAAAATTTGTTTTTGTTTTCTATGAATTTAATTACAAATAATCAATAGTTTATTTACCTTGAGTCACAAAAAAGATACAATATATTCTACTTAAACCACGTGGGTCTCAAAGTATATATAATATAAATACATATATACATATATATTCACATATGATATAGTCACACAAGAATATACATATATTTACATATGTTATTTATGTCATTATTCACTTAGAAAATAGCAACTTTATTACTGCAAATAAATTCTACAAAAAAGAAATTATAAAATCTGCAAAACTGTGATTGTGAATGATTGAAATTAGAAAGAGATACCAGATAGGATTAGAAATATACCAATAAATCTTGGGATCTGAAACACATAATTCTGCTATTCTCAAATTATCACCAATCAAAGCAGCCTATTTACCTGCTGCATCATAAAATTGAAAATTTTGTCTAAGCAGAACCATTTATGTGGAATATTAACAATTCACAAGAGGCATCTGGCTTATATCTGACACAATAACTTCTTGACATATTTATGTTTTACTTTTATAATTCTTTATCTTGGAAGTTTTTGTTGTTCGTGGAGCCCCTAGTTATAAGACCAAGCATCTGCATTTTACAATTTTTAGCTTAATTATTCATGAGTTTATACAGAACACATAATAAGTTTATGTAAAAATTTCATTTATTTGTCATTTCACATTAAACTACTCATTTTATCCCTTTTGCATCCAATCATTTTATAATCTAAATATGCAATTTGGATTGTTTTTTGAAACAACACATTTCTATATAACAGGCTTTGTCATATTAAGCAGTGTTCTAGAAGTTGCAAAGTGGACTACCTACTACTTCCCAGTAGTATAGTAGTTTAGGCTAGATTTTTTTCATGAGATCTCAGATTTGAGATAATGGTACTGCTTAGAATCACTAGTGGAGACAACCAAGCCCACAAAAGGCAGTTCTTTGGATCCTCAATGTTTCTTTTTGGCAGTGCTCAGGATTCAGTGATTAGGACTGAATTAAGGGTCTACGTAAGCCAGGCTTATGTGTCAGTCCTTTGAAATATCATTCAAACTCTTAAACAGAACTTATGTATATATTTAGAGAATTGTGAGAATTGTTAGAATTGTATAATGTTTCACATTAGCTTTAGATAACCTAGAGTGTATTTCTATAGAGGAATATATATGTATATAAAAACAATAAAAAACAATATGAATGTCTGAAATTATTTATCAGATAAAATGTTTATGTCATCAATGTTATTGAAGCAAAGGTAAGTTAAATAAGTAAGTAAAATCAGTATTCCAGAAGTTATGTTCAAAATTCAAAGTCATTCTAGGGTCACATATTACACTAGTTAAAGTGCTTTTCTTGCACATAACTCACAAAGGTTTGAACTTCGGCACATTGTATGGTTCCACAGTTCACCAGGATCACCAGAACAAAATTTGAAATACATTCTAAGATTCCTTGGGTGTAATCCTGAAACAAAAAATTAAAATAATCTCAGGAGCTGTTATTAAATAAAATTTGATTCTTCTTAGGTGTTTGTTTAGTCTTAAACACTACAGTCTTTTATAAAATTCTATTAATTCCTTTTTAGAAATTTATCAAGTGAAAAATCATTTCTCATTATTTCCTTTGACACAATTTATATTTAAACACAAAATCTCTTAAAATGAACTATTTCACAATGTTGTAATATGTTTCCTATTATTTTGTGAAATTTTGTTTATATTCATTACCTCTGTCATTGAAATAGATGATGGTCAAGATAAATCAGGCAACTTCAATTTGGCAAAATGAATGATTTATCAATGCTTAGACTTTTATGCTTAATCTATACAGTATTTGTCATGATAAATGCTCCTTACTAAATGCACTTCTTTCCTAAAATATTTGCAATATGGTTTGAAAGACATTACATAGGTTTCCCCTTTTGTATAGACATCATTTTCTAAGACTCCTTTGCTTAATGTTTTTTTGGTTCTTTGTTTTTGGTTTTTGATTTTTGGGCCACACCCAGTGGTGCTCAAGGGTTACTCCTGGCTATCTGCTCAGCAAGAAATCCTAAGTGGAGAAGGAAAAGCCTCTTAAACAAATGGTGCTGGCTAAACTGGTTAGCCACTAGCAAAAAAGTGAACATAGACTCCCAGTTAACATCATGTATGAAGGTAAAATCCAAATGGATTAAAGACCTTGATATCAGACCTGATACCCTAAGGTATAAAGAACAATACGTAGGTAAAACACTCCATGATATTGAGACTAAAGGCATCTTCAGGGAGGAGACTCCACTTTCCAAACAAGTGGAAGCAGACATAAACAGATGGGAATACATGAAGCTGAAAAGCTTCTGCACCTCAAAAGAAATAGTGCCCAGAATACAAGAGCCACCCACCATGTGGGAGAAACTGTTCACCCAATACCCATCAGATAATATCCAAAATATACAGGGCACTGACAGAACTTTACAAGAAAAAAAATCTTCTAATTCCATAAAAAATGGGGAGAAGAAATGAACAGACACTTTTATAATATATATATATGTATATATATACATACAAACGGCCAAAAGGCACATGAAAAAATGCTCCTCATCACTAATCATCAAGGAGATGTAAATCAAAACAATGATGAGATATCATCTCACACCACAGAGACTGGCACACATCACAAAGAATGAGAACAATCAGCGCTGGCCTGAATGTGGAGAGAAAGGAAATCTTATCCACTGCTGGTGGGAATGCTGTCTACTCCAACCTCTATGGAAAGCAATATGGAGATTCCTCCAAAAACCCTAGGAACACATGAATACAATACAATACAAAAATCCCTTCCTCACACCTATATTTATTGCAGCACTGTTCACAATAGCCAGGCTCTGGAAACAACCAAGATGCCCTCCAAAAGATGAACAGCTAAAGGCACTGTGGTTAATATACACAATGGAATATTATGCAGCTGTCAGGAGAGAATAAGTCATGAAATTTTCCTATACAAGGATGTACATGGAATCTATCATGCTGAGTGAAATAAGTCAGAAGGAAAGAGAGAGATGCAGAAGAGTCTCACTCATCTATGGGTTTTAAGAAAAATAACAGTCACTTTTGCAACAATCCTCAGAGACAATGAGAGTAGGGCTGAACTTCCAGCTCAATTCAAGAAGCTCACCACAAAGAGTGGTGAGTGGCCTGATATAGAGGTGGGTTGGTATGTTACACACACTGATTCCTGCTGGTTTCTGCTGGGAGTCAGAAGGGTGCATAGCCATCTTGGGTCATGCTGTTTCCAGCTGCCTGAGACTGGATTTCATCAGCGTTCCTATCAGTAAACCTGCTGCTCAGAGGAAATTTAATTAAAATTGGAACTCAGATGACAGCACCCTTATCTGCCTGTTCTCTGTGCTGTGCTGCATTTTAGGCCTGATTTCATCCTGTGTGTGGCTCTTCTGCAGATGCCCAGCTTTTCCTGGAGGTGAGTTTACATGCCCAGAGAGAGGAGCCTCTGAACTCTGCCGGAACTCAGATGTCAGCACCCCTATCTTCCTGTCCTCTGCTGCCCTGCATTTTCGGCCTGATTTCATCCTGTGTGTGGCTCATCTGCGGAGGACCAGCTTTTCCTGGAGGTGAGTTTACACGCCCAGAAAGGGAGAAGCCAGAGAAGCATGGCGGTTCTGCTTCACTCTGAGGCCACGCACATCATTTAGCCAATGAATACAATCACAACACATAGAAAAACCCACAAAACAAGTGTGACAAACATAGAGAATGACGATGGCAATTCTGATGACTTGAACATGGTCAACCAACTAGTCAGTCTCTCAGATAAGGAGTTTAGAGTCGAAATATGGAAGATGATCAAACAACTCAAAGAAAATATAGAAGAGAACACTAATAAGAATCAAGAAAATATGAAGATAGAAATCAGAAAACTCCAAACTGAAATTTCAGATCAAATAACAGGTCTGAAAAACTCAGTAGATGAATTGAAGAAAAACATGGGTGAGCTTTCCCATGGGTTAACAGCAGCTGAGTAAAGAATTAGTACACTGGAAGATGAGAGAATAACAATTCCATACAGCACAAGAAATTGGAAAAAAGCCTTAAAGCAAATGATCAAACAATGGAAAAATAACTCAAAGAATAGGAACAGATGAAAATAGAAGTCTATGATAAGCTCAACAGAAACAACTTAAGAATCATTGGAGTCCCAGAGACCCAGGAAGAAAATCTCCAGGAAGAATCAACGGTTAAGAACATCATTAAAGAGAAACTACCAGAGCTATAGAATACATGTGATCAAATTCTACATGCTCGAAGAGTACCAACTAAAAGAGACCCAGAAAAAAACACCCCAAGACACATCTTAGTCACAATGACAATTCCCACAGATAGAGACAGAATTCTGAAAGCAGCAAGATTAAAAACAGAAATTACATTCAAGGGAACATCCTTGAGATTTACTGCAGACCTGTCACTGGAAGCACTCAAGGCCATAAGGCAGTGGTGGGACATAATGACAAAACTCAAAGAAATAAATGATTCGCCTAGAATACCCAGCAAAACTCACTTTCAAGTTTGAAGGAACAATACATGGTTTCACAGACAACCAGCTCAGAAAATTTACAGACTCAAAACCATTCTTAAAAGAAAAACTGAACGGCCTACTGTAAGACAAGACTGACCAGCAGACACAGCAAACTTCGATATAAAGATGACACTAACTCCTTTGACAATTCTTTCTTTCAATATAAATGGACTAAATGCACCAGTTAAGAGATACACAGTGGCTAAATGGATCAAAAAACTCAATGCAACCTTCTGCTGCCTACAAGAAATGCACCTGAATAGACAGAACTAACATAGACTCAAAATAAAAGGCTGGAGGAAAATCATCCAAGCAAACAACACCCATAATAAAGCTGGAGTGGCCATACTAATATCAGATGATGCAAACTTTATACTTAGGAAAGTTGTAAGGGACAAAGATGGACATTTTGTATTAATTAAGGGATACATACAACAGGAAGAAATCACTCTCCTAAACATATATGTATCAAATGAGGGGGCAGCAAAATATTTAGCAGAATTGTTGAAAAATCTGAAAAATAATATCAATAGCAACACAATAATTGTGGGAGACCTCAGCATGGCATTGTCAACACTTGACAGGTCAACCAAACTGAAACCCAACAAGAATATACTAGACCAGAAAACAGAAAAGGATAATCGAGGCCTAGTAGATCTATACAGGACACTGCATCCCCAGAAGCCTGGATATACATTCTTCTCTAAAGTACATGGGACATTCTCCAGAATAGACTACATGCTAGCACATAGAACATACCTCCATAATATCAAGATGATAGAAATTTCAGGCTACCTTTGCTGACCACAAGGCCCTGAAATTATATGTGAACTACAAAGGGACACAGAAGAAAAACTTTAACACCTGGAAGTTAAAGAGCCTAATACTGAATAACCAGTGGGTCCGAGATGAAATCAAAGAGGGAATCAAAACCTTCCTGGAAACAAATGACAATGGAGACACAAATTATCAGAACCTATGGGATACAGCAGAAGCAGTACTGAGAAGAAAATTTATAGCTTTGCAAGTACACATCAGGAAAGAAGAAGGGGAATATGTGAATAGCTTAATGACTCAGCTCAAAGAATTAGAAATCACTCAACAAAAGGATGCAAAAAATAGGGAGGCAGAAGGAAATAACAAAGCAGAGAGCAGAAATCAATGAAGTGGAAACCCTAAAAACAATTCGAAAGATCAACAAAAGCAGAAGTTGGTTCTTTAAAAAAATAAACAAGATTGATAGACCACTGGAAAAACTAACAAAGAAAGAGAGAGAGAGAGAAAGAGAAACTTGATAACTCGGATTAGGAATGAAAAAGGAGAGATCACTACTGATATGATAGACATTCAAAACGCTATCAGAAACCACTTTGAGAAACTCTATGCCACTAAAAATGAGAACCCTGAAGCAATGCATAAATTCCTGGACTCTTCTAATCTTCCACAGTTGAATGAAGAGGATGTAGCATATCTAAACACACCATCACTATTGAGGAAATTAAGACAGTAATTAAATGTCTGCCCAAAAACAAAAGCCCAGGCCCAGATGGATTTACTAATGAATTCTTTCAAACCTTTTAAGAGGAACTACTGCCAATCCTGGCAATACTCTTTCATGAAATTGAAAAAATAGAACACTTCCAAATAGCTTTTATGAAGCCAACATCACCTTGATACCTAAACCAGACAGAGATGTTACCAAAAAAATTACAGACCAATATCGCTGATGAATGCAGATGCAAAGGTCCTCAACAAAATCCTGGCAAATAGGATTCGATGCCTCATTAAGAAGACATTCCACTATGATCAAGTAGGTTTCATCCCAGGAATGCAAGGATTGTTTAACATCCATAAATCTATCAACATCATACACAACATTAACAACAAGAAAAATAAAAATCACATGATCATATCAATAGATGCAGAGAAAGCATTTGATAAGTTCCAACACCCATTCTTGATCAAAACGCTCAGCAAGATGGGAATGGAAGGGAACATTTCTCAATCTGGTTGAAGCCATCTACAACAAGCCAAAGGCAAATATATTCCTCAATGGAGAAAAACTGAAAGCATTTCCTCTAAATTCAAGGCTGTCCTCTCTTACCACTCCTATTCAACATAGCACTGGAAGTATTCGCTATAGGGATCAGGCTAGAAAAAGTTACCAAGGGAATCCAGATAGGAAAGGAAGAAGTCAACTCTCGCTGTTTGCAGATGACATGATACTCTACTTAGAAAACCCTAAAGACTCTACCAAAAAGCTAGAAACAATAGACTCATATAGCAAAGTAGAAGGCTACAAAATTAACACACAAAAATCAATGGCCTTTCTATACACCAATAATAATAAGGAAGAAATGGACATTAAGAAAACAACCCCATTCACAATAGTGTCACACAAATATCTTGGAATCAACTTGACTAAAAATGTGAGGACCTATACAAAGAAAACTATAAAATTCTGCTCCAAGAAATAAGATAGGATACGCGGAAGTGGAAGCACATACCCTGCTCATGGATTGGCAGGATTAACATAATTAAAATGGCAATACTCCCCAAATCATTGTACAGATTTAATGCGATCCCTTTAATGATACTCACGATATTCTTCAAAGAATTGGATCAGGCACTTTTGAAATTCATTTGGAACAATAAATATCCTAGAATAGCTAAAGCAATCATTGGGAAAAAGAATATGGGAGAAATTACTTTCCCCAATTTTAAACTTTACTACAAAGCAATAGTTATCAAAACAGCATGGTATTGGAATAAGGACAGGCCCTCAGATCAATGGAATAGGCTCAATTACTCAGAGAATGTTCCCCAGACAAAAAAATCACCTAATTTTTTTATAAAGGAGCAAGAAATCCTAAATGGAGCAAAGAAAGTCTCTTCAACAAGTGGTGTTGGCACAACTCGCTAGCCACTGGCAAAAAATTGATCTTAGACCCCCGGCTAACATCATGTAGGAAGGTTAAATCCAAATGGATGAAAGACCTCGATATCAGACCCGAAACCATAAAATATATACAACAACACGTAGGTAAAACACTCCAGAACATCGAGACTAAAGGCATCTTCAAGGAGAAAACGGCAATCTCCAAGCAAGTGAAAGCAGAGATTAACAGATGGGAATATATTAAGCTGAGAAGCTTCGGCACCTCAAAAGAAATAGCGTCCAGGATATAAGAACCCCCCACTGTGTGGGAGATACTATTTACCCAATACCCATGAGATAAGGGGCTAATCTCCAAAATATACAAGGCACTGACAGAACTTTACAAGAAAAAACATCTAATGCCATCAAAAAATGGGGAGAAGAAATGGACAGAAACTTTGACAAAGAAGAAATACAAATGGCCAAAAGACACATGAAAAAATGCTCCACATCACTAATCATCAGGGAGATGCAAATCAAAACAATTATGAGGTGCCACCTCACACCCCAGAGATTGACACACATCACAAAGAATGAGAACAAGCTGTGTTGGGGGGATGTGAAGAGAAAGGAATTCTTATCCACTGCTGGTGGGAATGCTGTCTAGTTCAACCTTTATGGAAAGCAATATGGAGATTCCTCCAAAAACTGGAAATCGAGCTCCCATACACCCAGCTATACCACTCCTAGGAATATACCCTAGGAACACAAAAATACAATACAAAAATCCCTTCCTTACACCTATATTCATTGCAGCACTATTTACCATAGCAAGACTCTGGAAAGAGCCAAGATACCCTTCAACAGATGAATGGCTAAAGAAACTGTGGTACATATACACAATGGAATATTATGCAGCTGTCAGGAGAGATGAAGTCATGAAATTTTCCTATACATGGATGCACATGGAATCTATTATGCTGAGTGAAATAAGTCAGATAGAGAGAGAAAGACACAGAATGGTCTCACTCATCTATGGGTTTTAAGAAAATATGATAGACATTCTTGCAATAGTAATTTGCAGACACAAAAGAGAAAAGAGCTGGAAGTTACAGCTCACCTCATGAAGCTCATCACAAACTGGAATGAGTTTAGTTAGAGAAATAACTATGTTTTGAACTATCCTAATAATGAGAATGTATGATGGAAATAGAAAGCCTGTCTAGAGTACAGGTGGGGTTGGGTTAGGAGGAGGAATATTTGGGACATTGTTGATGGGAATGTTGCATTGTTGATGGGTGGTGTTCTTTACATGACTGAATCCCAAACAAAATCATGTATGTAATCAAGTTGCTTAAATAAAAATTTTAAAAATGACCATGCTTAAGTACTTTAAAAAAGAACAAACAGGGGCCGGGTGATGGTGCTGGAGGTAAGGTGCCTGCGCTAACCTAGAATGGACCACGGTTCGATCCCCTGGTTTCCCATATGGTCCCTTGTGCCTGCCAGGAGCGACTTCTGAGCGAATAGCCAGGAGTAACCCCTGAGCATCACCGGGTGTGGTCCAAAAACAAAAACAGAAACAAAAAAGAAGAACAAACAAACAAAACAAACAAACAAATAGTGGTGAGTGCAGCTATAAAAATAATTACACTGAGAACTACTATAACCATGTGAATGTATGAGTGAAGTGGAAAGCCTGTCTAGAGACAGGTGGGGGTGGGGTGGGATGGAGGGAGATTTGGGATATTGGTGATGGGAATGTTGCACTGGTGAATGGGGCTGTTCTTTACATGACTGAAACCTAATCACAATCATATTTGTAATCAAGATGTTTAAATAAAGATACTAAAAAAAAGAAAAAAATAAAATTAAAAAAAGAAAAAAGAAATAGCTCCTGGCAGGCACAGGGGACTACCACCTTAGGTCCTGGATCGGCAGCTTGTAAGGCCAATGCCGCTCTGCTATCTTTCTGGCCCTTCTTTTGCTTAATTTTATTTTATTAATTTACATTTTATCTGGGGCCGGGGAGATAGCATGTAGGTAAGGCGTTTGCCTTTCATGCAAAAGGTCATCAGTTTGAATCCCGGTGCACCATATGGTCCCCCGTGCATGCCAGGAGCAATTTCTGAGCATGGAGCCAGGAGTAACCCCTGAGCACTGCCGGGTGTGACCCAAAAAACCAACAACAAAAAAAAATTTACATTTTATCTAATCTCCAAATATAAATAAATCATGACAGTTCATGCTTTCTTAAAATCTACTACTATTGAGGCCCTGGTACCACATGTGGTTTTTTAAGCACCTCAAGGAGTAATCCTTAAGAAGAAAGTCAGGAGTAAGCCCTAAACACTGTCAGGTATAATCACAAAATATCCACCTCCAATTTACTACAATGTAAATTCTTCCAAAACCATTAATTTAATTAGCTTTAATATACTAGTAATAAATTTGAAATGTTCAGCTTTGTTATTTAAATACTTAATTCTAGTCACAACTACTTTTTAATTGATATATTTATTTTTCTGTGATAAAATTAGGAAAGCTTTTATCTTAGTAATTGTCAACTACATTTTTCTATTTTATCCTGTAGAATTAGCAAAAGGTAATTCTTGACTTCTTTTCTCATCACAAGTATATATCCTTTTAACATATTTTGATTATTTGTTTCCAAAATAGCTACATGTAATCATTTCTCA
>PVKC010036242.1:0-13271 GCA_004027635.1 Crocidura indochinensis
AGCAGGGAAACCGCGTGGCTCTCTTGGCTTGCGGCTGTCGCTATGGACGTGTGGGACACTGGGTAATGGTTCTAGCCCTGCTCTCTCTCTTGCCTCTGCCCGGACAGATGCACTGGTGACCCTAAACTGTCAGACAATGAATAAAACTCACTTAATCTTTTGTTTGGACCTCTTGTCTCTGTTCATTTATTTGGTCAGATGGTGGAAATGGGGTATCCCGAACCCTTTCACCACAAAGAGCGATGAGTGTAGTTAGAGAAATAGCTACATTGAAAACTATCATAATGTAAATGTGAATGAGATGCTGCCTTCTAAAAATTCTGCCTTTAGCCAGTCATGTAGCCTGATGTAGAGTGTCGAGGCCCAGGATTTAACTCTGGTTCTGTCACACACAATTTCTGTTTTCTTTCTGATTTATTTGCTTTCCTGTGAATTACTTTCTTCACATATCAAACAAATGAATGTTTTTATCTCCTGGGTATGTTATCTCTGCAAAATGAGATGGGTGTTCTTTGTTTTCCTCCAGGAGTATCCAAAAATGTTTAAAAACTGAAATCAGGATGGAGAAACATTGGGTATGGCACTTGACTTACATGTTCTGAGTCTGATTTGATTTTGGTTAGATCCTTGACCCAAGTTTGATCCCTACATTGCCTATGATCCCATGAGCAGCAGCACCAAGAGAGACTCTTGGAGCATAGAGCCAGTAGTAAGCTCTGAGCACCACTGTTTGTAGTCCCAATCTGCACCCCAAAACTAAACAATAATGAGTTTATTGAAGTATATAACTTTTTCTTTTTTTTTTCTTTCTTTTTTTTTTGTTTTTGTTTTTTTGTTTTTTTGGGGGGTCACACCCGGCAGTGCTCAGGGGTTACTCCTGGCTCTATGCTCAGAAATTGCTCCTGGCAGGTACAGGAGACCATATGGGGCACCGGGATTCGAACCGATGACCTTTTGCATGAAAGGCAAACGTCTTACCTCCATGCTATCTCCCGGGCCCCAAGTATATAACTTTTTAAAAAACTAATTTTCCATGCACATTCATGTATAAGAAAATTTTATGACTTCATCTCTCCTGACAGCTGCATAATATTCTATTGTGTATATGTGCCACAGTTTCTTTAACCATTCATCTGCTGAAGGGAATCTTGGTTGTTTCCAGAGTTTGGCTATTCTAAATAGCTCTGCAATGAATATAGGTGTGGGGAAGGCATTTTTGTATTGTGTTTTTGTGTTCCTAGGAGTGGTATAGCTGGATCATATAAATCAGAGGGAGAGAGATAGACACAAAATAGTTTCACTCATCTATGGGCTTTAAGAAAAACAAAAGGCTAAATTGTAATAATGCCCAGAGATAGCAGAGATGAGGGCTGGAAGGACTGGTTCTTGATGTGAAGCTCACCACATAAAGTGGTGAGTTTAGTTAGAGATGACTACACTAAAGAGAAGTAGAATACCCGTCTCAAATGCAGGCAGGAGGTGGGGAAGGAAGGAGATGGGGGCATTGGTGGTGGGAAGGTTGCACTGGTGAAAGGGGGGTGTTCTTTTTATGACTGAAACTAACTACAATCATGTATATAATCATGGTGCTTAAATAAAGAAAAGAAATAAAATCTTAAAAAAATCCTCTTATTCTGGACTGTTAACATTACTCATTTTGATTACATCTACTTGTGTAACCTTGTATAATAAATCTTTTTGCTCTCTAAGCTCTATTTGCCTAACAAGTGAAAATAGTAATTACTTATAACACCAAGTTATATATATATATACATATATATATAATACTTCTTTCAAAAATGTTAATTCAGAAAGATGTGTTAATTATCTTGAGAGGATTATATGTAAGTTTAACTGAATGTCAGGTGCCTTAATTTCTGATTTTAGCTGAAAACTTTTCTAGTGTGAAGTCATGCATTCCATTGCTTGGTTGGTCCTGCCTGGAGTTGGAGAATTCTTAATCACTCTCCAGCATTTCTCTGAGCTCTAAATGTCATTTTCATGACTTGTCTCTGTTTAGATACACCAAAGTCTTCCAATCCAACATGCCCCTTAGATGTGACATTATTTCTCATTCCATCCATTACATTTGTTCCTTTCCCCCATATCTATTCTCTCTAAGAACTGAGGTTACCAATTTTTCAGGATCCAGAACTTTCCTGAATACGTTCCCTAATTAATTGTTACCTTCCATATAATGAATAGTTCCTTCAATGTTTGCTTAGATGATATATTGCATAGGGTCCAACTTGAATTTCAAATCGTTCTCCTATAGTTCTTATCACAATCAATATTTGTTGAATTAAATGAGTAAAATAAAGGTAAGCATTTTATGTTCCTTAATCAAATTTGAGAGAATTTGGGGGCAAAGAGTTATTGGTATCCCTGAAATTACATCACTCATAGTTTAGCTTTTGTAAAATGAGAGTTGTGGATTAATATACAATAAAATTGGCTCAAAAGTGATTGATTTATTTTCACATTTTGAATAGTTATAAAGTACAAAAGTGTCAGATACTTTCTGGGGGTTCTATGGATACTGAGAAGAACACACTACAAGACCAATGAGAGAGATTTGATCAACATGATTAAGCTTGTGAAAGCTGTGAAAGGTATACAAAATGCTCTGTGCACATAAGCTGCAGCATGCCAGACTCTTCCTCTGAGAATCTTAGTATCTGTTTGGTTCATTGTGCTATCTGTGAGAATTTCTCTTCAGTTGATATGTCTGATATATATATATATACATATATATACATATATATTTATATGTGTATATGACAGATACTGGACAGCACAATGGGATCAAGGGTTGTGTACATCTAATTTCGAGTTCTGGTGTCCAGTGTGCATCCTGCTCTCCTGCTCACCTGAATATCACCTAAATAGGTAATTCCTGGGCTACACTGAGATCTGAATACTCATATACACTGAAGGATAATACCTGGGTATCATGATGCAGAAATTCTCTAGAAGTGCTTCAAGTGCAGAGTTTGCAGTCTGTAGCCTATCTCTTTGTTAACCTAGAAAGTGGCAGAAGCTGAGTTCCTTCTTAGATCTCTGAGGTGATTACTAGGACAGTCAGGGATATTGGACCCAACTATCTATTTATGAATTGCACAAATTGTCACAAATCTTGATAGTCTTGAAAAGGTAGTGACTTCCCTTGTCTACTTTGAGGTAAGGGCTGAGCTGAGTTCAGAAATTGACACCGTTCCAGCCTCATCAGTTTCTTAGATAATGATAAAGCCCTTCAGTTTTCTTCTCATTATTCTATTGTAAAAAAAAAAGAGAGAAAGTAATAAAACAAGGCTACAACTAGACTAATTAAATTAGCCATTTCTAATCCCATTGATCTAGGAGAAAGTAAGGCTGGAAGGGAGAGAGGCTTTTGATTCATAATAAGCCAAACAAATTTCAGTCACTTGTAAAAGCTTTAGGATAAAAAGAAACAGCTCAGGATCAGGGATATGAACTCTGTTGGGGGAAAGGTTTGTGTGCTTGTAGATGGAGACTACACCTCACCTGGGTGGTTTCCAGAGAGCTGGAAACAAAAATATGCTGCTTCTGTTTTAGTTTAGAAGTCAGGACTGGGGCAGATGAAAACAGTAAAGTGGTTAATTGCTTAATGACAAATAGAAGGTAGATCATGGTTTTTATAGAAGATGTCAGAGTACAATGCCCCACACCCAAAACCTATAGAAAAAATATAAACTAATGTTCAATAAACAAGACTCAAGAGGAATGATTGTTGGAGTGACAATATAAGTCTTTGAAGAATGAATGATGAAGGACTCATCATTTATTACCAGTATCAAAGGTGATAAAAGTAAACAGATGCGTTTATAAATGCATTATAACATGTATAAAGAGACCTGAAGAAGTAGGCTACTATAATTTTTAAGAATTATTTCACACTGGCCAGGATTCAGTTTAGAAGTATATTTTCTGTCCTTTTCTGAGCAAGGTCACTTTTGAAAATGATGTGGATTATTCCAGTTTCTCCCCAGTTGTGGTCTATATATACATTATGCCCCATTCAGATGGATAATAATTCTATAAAAATGCTACATGTCAACACCATACTTTTATTCATGAAGCAATCCTTCCCCTCCTGCCTCTCACCTAGAGTTTCTCAAACTGGGATGTCCATTATTTGCCTTGGAAAATTTGGGGATTGTGATGTAATGTTCTATCTGAGTCATTCTCTGGGATTCGAACTTCAAGAATCAAGGGTTTACATGTATGAAAGATATTCTTAGCAATACTGTGGATTTGACCATCCTCTTACCTCTGTGTTAATACTCAATATTCTTTTTGATCTCACAGGTTGAATGTGTTGAAATATAAAGAGAGTTAGGTTTAGACATAATCAAAATAATTTTTTATTTGATTTGAGTTTGTTGTAAACTTCTGCAGAAAAAGGACAATGGATTGCAATGTCCTCCTCAAAATAAAATAAAATTTATAGTTGTTGGAGAATAAACATCTTGTGAATAAGGAAAAAAGAATTTATTTTAAGCTGGGGATGTATTATTGTGTTTGAAATGAATAATAGTAAGTAGAATTTATGAACTATCATTATTGCCTTCATCATATTTTATGATTTTTCCAAAGTAAGCTAAAACATATTTTTTCAAACTTTGACAGTCACACAAACATATGCATTTACAAATAAGATTGGTGCAGACTATCATAAAATTATTTGACTTTTTTTTGGTTTTTGGGTCACACCCGGCAGCGCTCAGGGTTTACTCCTGACTCTATGCTCAAAAATTGCTCCTGGCAGGCTCAGGGGACCATAAGGGATGCCAGAATTTGAACCACTGTCCTTCTGCATACAAGGCAAATGCCCTACCTTCATGCTACCTCTCCAGCTTCAAAATTATTTGACTTTTTTTTTTTTTTGGTTTTTGGGTCACACCCGGCAGTGCTCAGGGGTTACTCCTGGCTTCATGCTCAGAAATTGCTCCTGGCAGGCACGGGGGACCATATGGGGCACCGGGATTCGAACCGATGACCTTTGGCATGAAAGGCAAACGCCTTACCTCCGTGCTATCTCCCAGGCCCCGATTATTTGACTTTTAACAAACCCTTAGAAGTTGTTTTATATTTTGTGATTACATGGTATGTTTTGGTGATGATTTACCTGTGAGTATCACATGTAAAAGTTTCAATGTAATAAGAAGAAATATCAAATTCATAACCTCTCTTTCTGCTTGGAATCACACCATTTATGTTTTCACCAAGTTGTGCTGATTTCAGAGCCTTCACAATATGTGATCTGAAAGTGACCAGTAGGAGTAATATCATTTGCTACAGGAAATGATTGCAGAAGAACACCAGTTTGGAGGGATCTTGGTTGAAGGCCAAGCTCCTGGGGTAGACTGCTTTGACTGGAGACCCTCAGTTCCTAAGATCATAAACTATTACACATCTAACATGCTCTTAGAGTGATATCTATTTCAAATCCATTTTGAATGCCATTCTGGTAATTTAAGCACAAATCTGGGTTATTATAGTGCTATCTTGAACTATGCTTCTCTCTACATAATATTTTTTTATTTCTTTATTTTGATAATAGTGGCTTACATATCTTTCACATTAGTATTTTAGGTACATATTAACATTGAATCAGGGGGATACCCACCACCTAGTTTGTCCTCCCCACTTCCCCGTTCCCTTTCTGCACCCCATATCCTCCACCATCACCCCCGGGCTGCTAGAGTAGGCAGTCCTATCTTTGACTATGTATGATCAGTCATCATACATCTGTTTGGTTCTGGTGCCCTCTCTTGTTTCTCCCTCTATTTTAGAGGCTAAGCTAGATAAATCGAGTTATGTGGTTTTGTTTGAGGGAAAGAAAAGCAATAGAATGGGTAAAGATTAAGCAAGAAAAAAAAAATTCTGAAAATGGGTAAAGTCCTTCTAGTGGCTATCAGCCTCAGTTTGAGAGTTGACATGAAAAATACTAGGATAAAGACAATAAAATTTTATTGACACTGCTCTATCACCCCATATCTACAGATAAGTATCTTTAATCTGCAATGAATTTATAGCTCCAATTAAACTATAATGCTCTCTAGAGCAAAAATTAAGCTATAGATTTTGCATCCACGATTCAATGTAAAATATATATTATATTTGTTTCTTTTGTAAGAAGTGCTTCAAATTATTTTTCTTAATTTTTATTATGACCTCGACATTTGTTAGGACAGAGAAGAATTTTTGTTGATAAAACAGGTTTGTCTAATATTTTTCATGATTTGAGTAACATCACACATTTTTGGGGAACCACCACAAAATAAGAATGCTATTTAACACCACATAAGATCCCCTTTATAATTTTTTACTGCAAAGTCTATTTTATTTAGTTATTTTTGTTTATAACTGAAATTATGGGTATTAAAAATTAACATCCTTGCTCATGAGTTTTTATAGATGCTAAAAAAGGTGTCAAACTTATGCTCCACATTGTTCTGTTGTGTTTCATCCAAATGAAACTTTACGAGCCAGCTGTCATCTAGTTTTACTTGGATTTTCTTGCTCACAATTTCATTAGGAAGAGCAAGTCCTCCAGGATTGGCACAAGCACAGCTGTCAGAGTTCAACTTTTAGGATGCTTTTCTGACTTTTTATAGGGCACATCCAAGTTGGCTTAGGCAAAGTTTTCCTATGAGCAATAAAGACAACATACTTATAACTGGATTTTTTTCTCCATTTCTTATACTAGCTAGACTTTAATCACATGTTTAGGGAAATGACTGCCAACTATACTGTAAAGTAATTATTTCCCTCTTTGTCATTATTATGAACCAAAAGCCTTTTAAATAACTCTTTGCTGCTATTCAATGAGAATCAGTCTTTGTTTTTGTGTAGGTAAGAATTTTGACAGGAAGATCTCATCACTGGAAAAAAAGAGGAAGCTATAGAACAAACCTTGTATTAATAACAGCGTTTGTTTAAATTGGACTTGAGATTCAGTTTAATCTAAATGAGTTTAATTCACTTAGTTTGTTCAATGTGTAGGAGAGAATCTTTGGTTCTATTTTCTTATTGGAACATCCTTAAAAGTATAGAGCACAACATCTGAATAAGCAAAGCTCATTTGGGAGGCAGGGAGCATATCCAGTGGTGCTGAGGGATAACTCTTGGTTCTGTACCTAGGAGTCACTTCTCAAAGTGCTCAGAGTGTGGTGCTGGAGATCAACTGGAGTTGGCTGCATACAAGGGAACTTTTATACTATCTCTCTGGTCCCAACAAAATAAACTTTTATTATAGGTTATTTGCTTTAATTGATCAATAATTCACTGACTTTTCCCTAACAGTTTGGATTACCATTTGCCTCTTTGTGTGTGTATGTGTGTGTGTGTGTGTGTGTGTGTGTGTGGTAGAGACTGCCACAGTTTGTCTACACAGAGCTAGACAAGAGTAAGTTGTTATACTAAGGTAAATATTAAAGCTATACTGACTCTTGTTCTCACACTTGCTATGGGCACTGACTTAATGGCTACTTTGCCTCTATAAACCCTGACTGACACTTTAGTGACAGCATCTTCACAGCTCTACCCGGCATGTGGATGCTTTGTAGTTTTCAGAGGGAAACAAACAAGATGCAAATTAAATATGCATGTCTGATTAGGAAGGATAGTGCCAGAGATGGACTGTAGTTTTGTATGCATAGGATGGTAGCTGGGTTTTAGGAAGATTGGTCTGGGGGTCTGCCTTGGTGTAGAGCAGGCACTGCAAATGAGGCCATTTTAATATTAGATCATGCAAAAACACATACTTCCAGTGAACTGAAATGCAATGTCCTGTTCCCTGAGTAGGACAGGTTTAAAAAGAAGAGGGGAAAAGAGAGATGAGTTGGATGTTATGATAGTATGTTATTTTCTGCCCTTGGGGAATAGGAAGAGGCACTGTAGTCCACTGGCCCTGTGTGCTGCTCTTTGCCTATAGCAGAAATGTTTCTGGGATTAAAGGCAAATTAGATGCATCTAGAGTATAGTTTAGAGGGAAATTTCACAGGTATAGACATGGTAGACTTTAATGAACTATCTTGGTAATAGGAACAAAGGGGTGAAGAATAGACCTTGTGTAAGATCTTGCTAGCTGAGAACTAGTAATTCTTCAAATCTTTAAGTCTTTCTCATCATTTACTACTATCTTGCTCCCTTTTCTCATATTAATTAATATTTCAGGAACCCTTGGTATTTGAAGATTGACCTTGCATTTCTGACTATTTGGAGAGTCTCTGAAGATCCATATCAGATGATAATTTGCAACTTCATTGAAGCAAAGTTTGAATTTCAAGGACTGGGATGGGAGACTCATTGGCAGAAAGCATATTGTGTTGGTGAACCAGCTACCCACCTCCCATATACACAAACCTCTTCAAAGTAACTCTCCCTGGCCCCTGTCATCTCTGTGCTATATGCAATAATTTAGGATATTGGCTGCCAGTGCTCAAGTATTTATTTTGGGCCAGAAACTATTATCTGTTCATATGTGTCATCTCATTTATTCCTCATAATCTCTTGGTGAAATGCTCTCTCTGCAGAGAACTGGAAGGTCACAGTTATTTGGGTAGCTTTTTTCTGGGCCATAGGCAACATCAGTAGAAGAGCCAAGATTCAACCCTAAAGCCAGAGTCTATGCTTTGTATCCATAGAGAGATCACATGCTGGTTTTTTTCAGCCTCTGGAAGGGTCATGTATTAAGTTGATTGCCAAGAGAATATCACAGGCTTCCTTTTGCACATGAATATTGCCTGAGGACCTAGCAGGTGACAGGCTCTGTTCCAGAAACAATGTTATTTTAATTTAAAAAAATTGGCCACCACCGCTCCACCCCTATTCACAGAGTTTTCATTCAAGTGGGTAGAGATAGGAAACAAACTGGACAACTGCAGATAGTCATTGCTGAACAGTGACCATGCTGTGGAAAAAAAGAGCAGATTAAAGCAAGATAGTGATGGCAAGAGTTAGTGTAAACAATGAAGCAAGAACTCAATCACAAGGAATGTAACACATCTGTAAAGTCTGAGAGCTGAGGAAATGTACCGTGAACTGAAGAGTGTGTTGGGAAGAAAGGTATTGTACTCAGTGACTCAGGTTCTATCTGGAAAGTTCAAGGACAGCCAGGAGGCCAACTGACTGAAGGGTAAGAGGAGGTGCTAGGAGCTGTCACAGACAATAGAGTCATTCTTCAGGGTTCACTTTCCTCTCCCAACTGGATACTGAGTGTTTTGCAAAAAATGGCTCTCTGACTAGTTTTGAGTCATCATGGCTTTAAAAAATTCCTCATAAAAATAATATGGAGATTCCTCAAAAAACTAAAAATTGAGCTCCTATGTGATCCAGCTATACCACTCCTAGGGATATACTTCACAAACAAACAAACAAAAAAACACAATGAATAAATGTCTTCCTCATACATGCATTCATTGCAGCACTATTTACAATACCTAGATTCTGGAAACAACCAAGATGCCCTTCAATAGACGAATGGCTAAAGAAACTGTGGTACATATTATGCTGAGTGAAATAAGTCAGAGGGAGAGAGAAAGATACAGAATAGTCTCATCTATGGGTTTTAAGAAAAATAGAAGACATTATTGTAATAATGCCCAGAGACAATAGAGATGAGGACCAGAAGGACCAGCTCAAAGTATGAAGCTCATCAAAAAGACTGCTGAGTGCAGTTAGAGAAATTATGATACTGACAATGTCAATGAGTAAAAGAAGTGCATGCTTGGCCTGTCTCAAAAACAGGCTGGTGTGGGGTAGATGGAAGATGGGAGGCAGAACATCGGTGGTGGGAATATTACAATGGTGAAGTGGGTGTTCTTTATATAACTGATACCCAACTATAATTATGTCTGTAATCAAGGTACTTAAATAAAAATATTATTAAAAGACAGAACCACACAACTTGAACCATCTTGCTCAGCCTCACAAATGGAGGGGGAAATAACCAGGACCAAACAGTCACATGAACATTAAGTAGAAATAAAATAGGGTCAAACTTAAGCACCAAATATAAAGCCAACAGAATCGATACCTGATTCAAAATATACTAGACACAGAGAGGACCACCTATATTAGCAGCCCGGGGTTAAAAGAGGGGGATATGGGATGCATACTGGGAACAGGGGTGAAGGGAGGATAATATTGGTAGTGGGAATGCCCCTGATTCACTATCACTATGTACCTAAAATATTACTGTGAAATATTTGTAATCCACTTTGATTAAAATAATAAAAAAATAAAAATAATGATTGTCTATTTTACACCAAAACATTTCTCATAGGGGTAGAAGGGATAATGAACTCAGGTGGAAGTTGGTTATTGGCATCTGACTTGCTGCAGATGGTGATTGAAGTCAGCGTCTAGGGTATTTTTGAGGTAGAGGGAACAGAATTTACCTACCAACTGATATGAGAGGCAGTGTTAAATTTATTGCAGAGATAGAATTTTTTGGAATAGTCTTGAAAATGACCTCCAAGTGATTTTAAAAGATCATGGAAGGTCTAACACTAGAAGAGGAGCGGTGTTAAATATTTGGTGGGAGGGGGTGAGAAAAAGGGCCACACAGCATGAGTCAGCAGTAATGTTGTTGTAGTTTCTTGCCAGAGCATGAGATGTGGGGCTACATGTAGAGGAGGAAACTATTTACCACCGTCATGTGAAAAGCAGTTGAGCTCTTGACTTTGTAACATTCATGAAGGTCTAACATGTACCTGTGATATTTGGTCTGGATTAGAGCAGGGATAGGGGCCAAGCAAACAATGCTAGGATCTCAGAAACTGAAGTGGTAGCTCATTGCTGAGGAGGTGAGAAGCCAGAAACCACACTGGGAACTAGCCGAGGTGGTGACAGCAGCCTTCTGTGCTGGGAAAACCAGGAACCCGTTGTTCCAAGAAGAAGGTGCCTGTGGCGGGGGTGGGGAGACCCATCTTGGCAGCACAGACCAGCAGATGTCTAAGTTTTGAAGCAGCCAGACTTAAGAATGATTTTTTTATGCCCCATAACAATAAGGGCAGAACTGGAGAGCTCAGACTCTGATCTTTTATATCTGCTAGAAGGAATCTTGAATTGGGCACTATACTGTCAATTGTCAGTCTGGCTGTACAGAAAAGATGGGAACATCTTAGGTGTCTGCAAAACCTTTTCCAAATCTGGAAGTCTTTTAGTTCATCTCTGATGATAGCAGAAATTGTTGTACACTTCAGTTGAGAAACCTTGATTCTGCCATATTTTAATGGATTTTAAACAAATTATATGGTCTTTTTGAACTTCTGCCTTTAATCTATACTCTACCAGGGCTGGAAAATATACGACTAATCATCTATATTTCATGTCCCTTCCTGCAGGTCAGTTTGTCATTTGTTTTGACTAATGACATGTGTGCAAAGTGGACATTTGAAAATTCCTCTAAATCTTTTTTAAGAGTTGGCAAATAACTTCCCTGATCGTTTTCCTGCTTGACCCCTGTGATTATAGAAATACAGATCTAGATGGAGCCTCCATTATCTTAATTCCTGACAAATTGCCAAGCACGGAATCAATGGTCTTCCTGCTTCACCTCATCAAAATTAAGGAAGAAATAGCTTTTTAATTTTCTTAAAGGGCCTTAAGATTTTTTGTTTCTTCATTATAGCATGCCTTAGCTTTTACTGAGGGATATAAGTGGAAACAATTATGTCTCTGCATATATAGCAAAGGACTGTCCTGACTATTGAAGGCAACTTGTTTCTCTCTCTCTCTCTCTCTCTCTCTCTCTCTCTCTCTCTCTCTCTCCTTTCCTTTCTCTCTTTTGCTTTTCCCCTTCTTCACTCACCTCTTGTTTATTCTCTGGATGCCAACTGAAATATTTCTTCTTATGAGAAGTCCTTGCTTGCGATGGGTCACCTGCTGCTTCTGTTGGAGCTTCTATCTAGCATCACACTTCCTCTTTTGTAACTATCTTCTCATGTAACCTCTTTTATCTTTTCCTCAGCCTAGCTACAAATGCGAAGAAGGTGACCTACCAGCTGTACTATGTTGCCAGTTCCTGAATTTTAATATTTTACTGATTAATTTTATTGACTGAGGTTATATGGTTTACAATACCCAGCCAAGCAATGCTTTTCCATGCACATATTTCTAATACCATATTCATAACCGATGAACCCTCCCAAGGACTCCAACATCTCTTTCTCTCACTCTGCCCCCACAACTCAATTGTTTGAATCAGTTCTCCCATCATTTGCCAGGTTACCTTCGGATCTTTGTTGCAAACTTGCTGTATATCTTTAAATATAAACATACGAGCCTTAATGCCTTCTTGAATAGTCTCTCATACCAATGCCTTTAAAGTTAATGTTGGCACAGTCTTTGCCCATCTTGTTCATGGTTGCACCCCCAGTTGGAGTAGTGCCAGGCAGAGAATAAGCACCAAAAGTCCAATAAACAGGAAGTGGCTGGCCCAGTAATGGCAGCCTTATTTTCTTTGTCCAAATGATTTTTTGATAATATTTCTCATCTTTCCTCAGGGTCTCCATATTAAAATTTCTGTATACCAAGCAAACAGCATGTATTACAAAAGCAATCTATTTTGTCATTTCTTATTACACAAACATATGTTGTTACTGATAAGAGCTTCTGATCAGCAGGAGATAATCACTATGACCACATCAATAGGTACAATTCCAGCCCCAAGCAAAACAAACAGGTGTTGTCATTTGTGCAGCTTTACAGAATCCTTAATGAGGAAGTGTTTCCACCAAAAGGACATTTAATGTTTATTTAACAGGAAGTCTCAAGAGAAGCATTTCTGGCATTGATTAGGCATTGGCATTAGTCATGTCTTCAAAGACCAGACTCCTTCTTTCTCTGTTGTCCTGAGACTTTCCTCATTCCTTATTGTTTCTTGGTTTTACCAAGATGTCTGCAGGAATCATAAATACAATTCAGATAGATAAAGGAGGCAAACCTCTCCTCTTCTGTTGGCTGCTTTCACAAAGAAATCTAAAGCTCCCTCAAAAAAGGGAATCCCTCATAAAATTAAAAGCTTCTATAGAAAAACTCAAAGGGTTGGGGTACATGTTTTCGATGGGGGAAGACCCACTAACACAGTTTCCTATCAGTGCATATAGTTGACCCTTTGCAAAGAGTTGTGACTAGTTCTGGGTAGCATCTGTGTGACCCCCCAAAAACAAAAACAACAAGTCATTTTATCTTCAGACTTTAAAAAATATCTTTATTTAAGCACCATGGTTATAAACATG
>PVKC010036243.1:0-13284 GCA_004027635.1 Crocidura indochinensis
GCTGACTTTTGAGAATGAGCAGGATTTGTCCAGGGAAAGAAGGAAGAAAGAAAGGTCATTTTAGAGTAGGGAACAGTGGGGGCACTTGCATGGTAGTGTTTAGCATATTGGGAGGAACACTATTGATGTTGGAGAGAGCTGGAACACAGGAGGAAAAGCAGGAAGGTGTACCAGAGAGATAGCATGGAGGTAGGGCATTTGTCTTACATGCAGAAGGACGGTGGTTCGAGTCTTAACATCCCATATGGTCCCCCCACCCCAGTCTGCCAGAAGCGAATTCTGAGCGTAGAGCCAGGATAGCTGCTGGGTGTGACTCAAAAAAAACAAAAAAAAAAATTAAAAAAAAAAAAAAAAGGAAAAGCAGGAAGGGAGAGGGAGGAAGGCCTGGAGTGACCTTTGAAAGTCATTTAGAAAACTTGGCTTGTTTAGGGTCAATTAGGAGTGCAGGTAGAGAGCAGCTAACAATCTGCTTCAGTGGCCTCTCTCAAGTCCAGTGTGAGTAGCTGCAGTGATGGACTTGTGTGATGTATAACTTCACATGGGCATTTGGGCACCCCACGTGGACTGCTCTGGGTCAGCATGAAGGATTAGTCTGACCTCTGGCTGCTTGCAACTTTCGGTCAAGACAGAAAATTAAAATTTTGAGGACATTTTAAATGTAATGGGGATCTTTGGCATTACAAAAGCCTAAGAGGAGTTAGGGAGCATTTTCTTGTCAAGGACAGCATCTCAAAGACCTGGGACTACAGTGGGCCACAAAGAAAGAGCAGGATTAAAATAGCAGGAAAGTGCCTTTGCTGCATCTGGGTAAATAGAAGGCAAGGGGTGGTGGGAAGAGCAGGGAAGAAAACCTTACTGCAGGGGTCTCAAACTCAATTTACTTGGGGGCTGCAGGAGGCAAAGTCGGGGTGAGGCAGGGCGCCATAAGGGATTTTGCTTACTGAATATTTGCAATAAAAAATCTCATTAGTATATTCATATTTAAAATTTGTAAGTCTTTTTAATTTTAGAGAGTTCTCTAAACTCAGTACATTTTCCTACATTCTGCTTAATATTGAATACAATCAACCTTTTACTTTTGTATTTGCTTATTTGTTGGACTAAGACATAATTACTTTTTAATAAATTACTATTTTCATTGTTAAAAAATCGCATTAGTAAGGAAAAAATCGCAAAAAAATTGCATTAAACATTTACTTACCCCAAACGGAACTGCTTGGAGTATGCGAATGTTTAATGCGACTTTTTTCTTACTAATGCGATTTTTATTGCGATTATTCGGTAATGTTGTACGGAGGGCCGCAAACGGCCCGTGGGCTGCGAGTTTGAGACCCCTGCCCTACTGGCTAGAGAAGAGGTGAAATACTGAGAGTGAGCTGGGGAGGAAGCAAGTGGAAGAGGAAAAGGAGTGGGACCACTGATAGAACAATTCTGTGCTCTTCATCAAAGGATCACAGAAAACTCTGCAAGGCAGGTAACACCCTCTCCATTTTAAAGATGGGGACTCTGAGTCTCGGGGTTTCACTGAGCCTTAGCTTGTCATAATATAGTCAAGCTACACAGCTGATCATTAGAAAGACTATCTAGTTCTCCCTACAAACTCCCCTTCTTGTTTTAAGACATATTGGAGATAGATCAGATCATAGATCAACTAGATATAATCTGTGAACACACACGCACACACAAAATCAGAATGGGCACATTTTCACACTACATGTAGTACATTCGGAGTTGCCTCTCACAATCTAGTTAGAAGTGTGGGGCACTTGTCATTTAGGAGACCTTTGCCTTCCACTTTAGTCCAACCTGCAAGCCACTATGCTCATCTCTTTAGGATTCAGTGGAGGTATGGAAAGACAGAAAAGAAATGGAATGATTGAAACAAAATATCCCAATGAGTTGACCACTAAATAGCACTTAGGCCCCAAGTATACACACAGCTGCTTTATGTAATGAAGGCTGTGGACCATGTTCCTGGGTATAGAATAACAAACCACATATAAGGTTTTACATTGCTGTGTAATTAGCACGGATCTGTGAGTGTGCGAGTCGACCAGAGCCAGGGAGGGGGGCTTGAGCCTGGGGCACAGGGAGTGCGCAGAGAGGACTGTGTGCTGTGGGGCTGGGAGGCAAGCTTTGGAATCCTTGCTCCCACTCTTTAACCCATGGGGCCATGTTGGCACAACCGGATCTTGGGCAAGTGATTTCAACTCTGTGAGCTTCTGATTTCATATCTGTCTGTGGAGGTCAAGGTAGATATATACCTTCGAGCCAATGGTTTTCATTTCTCCAGTCCTTGCAATTTTAACATTACTCCAGGACACTTTTGGTTTTCAGGTTAAGGAAAGTGTCCCTGGTGTGGATATCCCCTCCCCAACTTCTTATTTATCCCACCTGAACAGAACTGCCCACACCTGGGATGGGCCGGTAGAGGAGTTTGCAGGAAGGAGAGAGAGGGGTAAGAAGGAGAGTTAGAGAGAGAAGGTATGAGAGGCATCATCATGAGAGGGATCATCATGAAAGGCATCAATGATGAGAGGCATCGTCATCAGAGATTCAGCATCAGATTCAGCATTAGCAATTGAGCATCGCCAAAGGGAGTTAGCCTGGAAGCCAGTTAGGAAGCCTGGGAAAAGCAGCTGAAAGGGAGACAGAGGCCGAGAGAGCCCAGTAGGAGTAGAGAAGTAGCTGCTAGGAACAGGCTTAGAATAGAGGCCATGTGAAGAGGTATACACGGTGGTTAGTACCGTGAAATAGATAAAGCTGGCTGATTCCTGAAACGTCATCTGACTACCTTGTGAATCTCTCTGACCTCACCCTGCAGCCTTCAGACCTGCCAGACTATAGGGGCTACGGGAGCCAGGTTGAGCCCAGAAAGGCTTCACCATTTCCCCACTTCAACACTAGGACTAATTAATTTATATTAAGACAACACCTGGAATCTAGAGGGTGGAAACGAGGATGCTAATCTCTATTCTACTATGCACAGGGCAGAATTCCACTACCAAAAATCACCCCACTCCAGAATACCCAGAGGAATCGCATCTATCAGAGGCCTTACAGCTTCAAAGATGTAGTGGTTCCTAACTTTTGCTGAGTATTTGCTATGTGCTGGGCACCATGCCATCTCTTCAGTGAAATGTGTTTGCTGTAAAGTGATGAGTGAGGAACTATTCTTATCCTCACTTTATAGATAAGGATATTGAGGTCCAAACAGTTGACCCACGTCAGTGGTGGAGCCTGGATTGTTGTTCCAAGGTGGTAAGTCCAGAGTCTGTCCCATGTTCATACTTTGCAAGTTCCTGCCCCATGGTGCTGATGGGCTTGGTTGTAACTTTGGTAAAATGGGTGAGAAGATCCATTGGTTCACTCAGTGATGCTGCATGTATGTCTCTGTAGTCTCTAATCAATGCTGGGTGCTAAGGAATTGGCGAACAAGATAGGTAGGATCCCTGTCACATGTGTATTACTTCATGAAGAAAATGATAAAATGAACCTGTAGATGGAGAGAATGAACGTGACAGGGTATGTGGTTGGGAAATAAGAACCAGTCTGGCAGAACTGAAGGGTGGGGAGCACATTTTGCTCACACAGAGTTAGATCCAGTAGGGGGTGCTTTTATGGCAGATATAATAGGGGGCAGGATAGAGCAGGATGAAGGATGACCTGGAGGTTTTTCCTTTTGGAGAGTCTACAAAGCAGTTTGCAGGGGGCACAGAAGTTCCCTCCCAGTGATTCTGTTTCAGCTGGATGGGCAACTCAATACTGGTACCCAAGGACGTGGCAGTACTTGGGCAATACAGTGTCAGGGATTACCTAGGTCATCCCAGTGGTGCTCAGGGGCTGCAGGGGCTCTTGTAGTTCAGGGATCTGGCATGCGCCTTAACCCCCCCAGACACACACTCTCATATTACTCTCTCATATTTTTCATGCTCAGTACAGTTGCCTACTAGGGTCCACAGGGAGGTGTTAAGGAAATCTCTTACAAATGAGCTTAGGGAGCAGTCAGGGCTGAATAGGTTCATTTAGTTAGTTCATTTTAGCCAAGAGCTATCTGAAAGAGAGAAAAATAGAGAGAGAGAGACAGAGAGATGTGAAGGAGACTTAGGGGTAAACCCAGGACATTCAACCATCTCAAGTTTGGGAGAGCAGCATTCATCAAATGAGACAGAAGCAGGAACAGCCAGATAGGAGACAAGATATTCAATATAGTAAAGAGCAGAGATGTGACCAACAGACTTGACCAGAGGGAATGTGACAGAAGCTGTGCTAGTGGTTGGTTGAACATAGAAGCTCAAATATAATGAGCTGGGAACAGAGAGGAAATGCAAACAACCAGTTGATGTAGTTCTTTTATTCTCAATGTTTAATGGCAGAGCATAAATATAGTGGGACTAGCACATGGGGATTTTAAAAATCATGGAAAAAAATCATGGGACAGTTGTACTTTTCTACACCAATACTGAGGAGATAAGTAAAGAAACCTAGCCAGCACTCCAGTTTTTCAGGCCCTATACCCCCCACAAGGCCTGTGTCTCTAATTTCACAAGGCTAGCAGGAAATCTGAGGGCTGTCCCCCATGCCCAGCACTCTTCCTTATATAGTGAGCTTCTGTTTGCTAAGTCAATCCAGGGAATTCAGTTTCCATTCAGCTCTTTTCTACTGACTTTCTGATCTGAACCACCTGTTTATCTCCATGTGAATTGCCAGTCAGATCCACACCAATTTTCCTCTGTTCAGAATTTGAGCAGATGCTCTATTTTTCACATTTTTTTGTTTTTGTTTTGTTTTTGTTTTTGGGTCACACCCGGCGGCGCTCAGGGGTTACTCCTGGCTCTATGCTCAAAAATTGCCCCTGGCAGGCTTGGGGATCATATGGGATGCCAGGATTCAAATCACCATCGCTCTGCATGAAAGGCAAACACCTTACCTCTATGCTATCTCTCCGGCCCCTACTTTTCACATTTTATGTTTGAAACCTCTTCCAACCCATATTATCTGAATCTTGCCTATGAAATTTAGTGATGGGAATTTCTCTACTTTTGGAAATAGCTGACTCCACTTCAGACAAACCTGAACATGTCTTTAAACTGATCCTTTCTCTAACTACCTACAAGTTTCTGATTCCAACCATTAGGACCATAGGGATACAATCTCCAATTCCTTTATGAAAGCTCTCCAGGGAATTTTCTGTTCTTTCTTTGATTCCTTTATTAAATATTTGGCTTCTTTTCACTCTCTGGATCATTCTTTAAAAAAAAAAAATCCTTGGTTCTAGGGCCAAAGAGATACTACAGGGATGAATGTATTTGGTCTGGCCCTCATTTGATCCTCATCACCTCATGGTTCTCTTAGCACCAATGGAAGCAATTCCCAAAAACTGAGCTGGGAATAGACCTTAATCACATCCAGGTGTGGTCTAACCTCTTTTTCTCCCACAGTCCTTGTGTCTGGAAATGGTACCGTCCTTCTACAGTTTTCCATTTAGTGATTTTTCTATCATTAATCCACCATGTATGTGCCTGGTGTTTGGAGGTTGAGAGATTTTTTTCCCCCAAGATTTCTCTGCCTCTAACTGGTGTTCTTCCACGATGCCATGGTGACCTCTACACAAAGGCCTTGGAATCCGGTCAGACCCTAAAGTTGCACAAAGCTCCTAACTTAGAAGGTTTTTTGGCCTCTGCATATTTTCTTCACCTGTGCATTATTTGATGACCCCATATCTTTTTCCCCTCTAATATCAGCACTTTTCATTTAGTCTTACCCATTCGATAACAACCATTTCCTTGCATATTACATCTTTGGTTCCTCACATGTTCCAGAAATACTGCAGCTAGAGTAATCAATCTCTGTAAAAGATGGTGTAAAACACTAGCTCGGAACTAGGAAAACAAGAGTCCCTCTGAAAGTAAATGAGAAGTATTGGAAAGGGGAATGATCAGACAGAAGCTATATGAAGTAAGAGAGCATGCTAGTCGTTCATTAACTGTGTCTAGCTCCTCTCATAAAAAGCAGCCATTACTAGCTGCCACCACTCATCAAGAATATGCTGGAGTACTTCCTGCTAGTCAGGCATTTCACAAGGTGAGAGCCATAACAGTTCCCATGATTCCTTCTGTTCACCAATACTTGGCCTTGTGTTGTGGTTATTATATACACCCTTGAGGTTGAAGTGGTATCTCACCAGAATTTTAACTTGCTTTTCTCTAGTGTTGGACATATTTTCTGTACTTATTTGCCACCTTTTAAGGTTTGGGGTAGGTTTTTTGTTTTGTTTTGTTTTTGTTTTTTTGTTTTAGTATATTCCTATTTATTTTTCCTTTTTCTCATTTGGACTGGATCAGTTCACTTTTGTATAGTTAAATCGTAATAGTTCTTTAAATATTCTACTTATAAGTCCTTTGCCAAACACCAGTTTTGAAAATATCTTCTCTCAGTTCATTGCTTGTATCTGCATTTTCTTTTTTCTTTTTGGTTTTTGGTTTTTGGGTCACACCCGGCAGTGCTCAGGGGTTACTCCTGGCTACATGCTCAGAAATTGCTCCTGGCAGGCACGGGGGACCATATGGGGCACCGGGATTCGAACAGATGACCTTTTGCATGAAAGGCAAACGCCTTACCTCCATGCTATCTTCCGGGCCCCGCATCTGCATTTTCAACAGTGTCTTTTGAAGAAAAAGTTTCAATTTTGAATAAATATAATTTATCATTTTTGTGTAATCATTCATACTCTATCTTTGTATCTTATGTAAGACACCTATATCTAATCAAGATTGCTAAAGTTTTTCTCTAGGTCTCTTCCTGAAGTTTTACAGTTTTAAGACTTAAGTTTGTGGTGATTGGGGTTCGAGCAACAGATAGCAGAACAGGTAGGGTGCTTACCTTGCACGCAGCTGTCCTGGTTTCAATCTTTGGCATCATATGGTGCCCTGAACCTGCCAGAAGTGGTTTCTGAGTGCAGAGTGAAGAGTAACCCCTGAGGACCACCAGATATGGTTCCCCCGAAAGGTTTGTGGTAATCTATTCACTTAAGTTTGTGGTGTTCTATTAAGATCACTTAAGTTTGTAGTGATCTATTCATAGCTGTTTTTATTTTACTTTTTGTTTTTGTTTTTGTTTTTTTTTTTAATTTTCAGTAGGAGACTTTTTTTAGGGAAAAGCAAAGGAAGGAAAACAAAGATAGGGAAGGCCCCAGATTGTGGGAGGGATCTCCTAGAGCAGTATTCTCCACAATTGAGTTTAGTTTGCAGGATACCTACTGCCTTGAGGTATTCTCTTCCACTTTCTCTTTCCTTTTCTCCTCCCTCCTTCTGGGTCCTCCTCCCCCTTCTTCTTCAGGTTTCCAGAAACCTTTTGTCTTAGCATCCTTAGTTGAAAAGTTTATCTTTTCTCTTTTGAACTGCCTTAGCACCTATATAAACAATCAATTATTGTGGACCTGTTTCCAGACTGTCCATCCAGTTCCATTGATAAAAACTATTTGTATTTTCAGGGACCAGAGTGATATCACAGCGGGTCAGCATTTGCCTTGCATGTAGTTGATCCAGGTTGGATCCCTGGCATCCCATAAAATCTTCTGAGCCTGCCATGAGTGATTTCTGAGTGAAGAACCAGTAGTAACCCCTGAGTGCTACCAGTGTGGCCCCAAAACAAAACAAAACAAAATGAAACAAAACAAAAACTATTTGTAATTTTAATGAAAGCACACTAGCTTTATCATTATACATTTAGAATTAGAATTAGTTATGAAACTAGTCAGAGGCAACCTTCCAAACTTGTTCTTTCTTTTAAATTTGTTTGAGATCTTTAAGTTATTTGCATTTTCATACATATTCTAGAATCATCTGTCAATATCTGTACAAAGACTTCTGAGATTGCAATAAACTTTTAGATCAATCAGGCAGAATTTACAATATTAGCTTCAAATTCATAAACATGGTTATCTCTTTTTAGATTTTATTTTTGAAGCATATTTTGAGTGTGTGTAACTGCACATTCAAAAAAGAATTTTACAATTTTTGATGCTTTTATAAATAGCATATCAATTTTTCAAATTTATCATACTTTTTTGGTTTGTTTTTTGGGGCCACACCCATCTGATGCTCAGGGGTTACTCCTGGCTAAGCACTCAGAAATTGCCCCTGGCTTGGGGGAACCATATGGGACGCTGGGGGATAGAACCGCAGTCCTTCCTTGGCTAGCGCTTGCAAGGCAGACACCTTACCTCTAGCGCCATCTCACGGACCTCCAAATTTATCATACTTTCAAGAACATCAAATACAGTTGAACTTTGTATACTATTCTTATTTTTCCACAACTTAGTATTTTTCTGAATCAATTAAGATGTTTATGTGGGTCTATAATGACATCCCCTGGCTCATTCCTGTTATAGTAATTTTAGTCTTTTTAAGTTTTTTTCTGTTCATGGGGCTGGAATAATACAAGTGGATAGAACACTTGCCTCGTATGCAGCCAACTTAGGTTTGATTCTCAGCACCACATATGGTCCCTGAGCACTGCCAACAGTGATTCATGAGTACAAAACCCTGGGCACTACCAGGTATGGCCTAAAACAAAAACAAAACAAAGGGGCCCAAGCCATAGCACAGCAGGTAGGGCATTTGCCTTGCATGTGGTCGACCTAAGTCTGATCCTTGGTATTCCATATGATACACCAGCCTACCAGGAGTAACTCCTGAGTGCAAACAAGAAGATTTTTCTAGTTTTCCCTGATAAGTCTAAAGTTTTATCAATTTTATTTATCTTCTCCAAGAATCAACTTTGAGTCTTAATGATTTTCTCCATAGTGGCTTTTTTCTGTTCTTATTTTCACAATTCTCTCACTTTCCTACTTTCTTGTTCTTATTGTCATTAATTTTTAATCTCTCATCCCATATATGTATTTAATACTCCCTATTTTTGTTTTAGCTGAATCTTACAAATTTGGCATGTTGTGATTTTACAACATTTTAATACATTTATATATACTCCTTTCTGACCTATCTTCTCTTTATCTATAATATTTACATATTTTTCTCCTTCACATGCCATAGACAGTAATCACATTTTTTTTCTTTTTGGGCCACACCCAGTGACGCTCAGGGGCTACTCCTGGCTATGTAATCAGAAATCGCTCCTTGCTTGGGAGACCATATGGGACGCCGGGAGATCGAACCTTGGTCCATCCTAGGCTAGCGTGTGCAAGGCAAATGCCCTACTGCTTGCACCACCACTCTGGCCCCAATAATTGCAAAATTTTTATATGTGGTATTCATTTGTGTATGTCTTACAAAACTCTGTTTCTGTGTTGGCATTTTTTATTTAAATTCTACTGTTCTTACTTTTTGCTCTTATGATACATTTTAATTTTTCTGAATGTTGCTTGAATGCAATAACCCATTGATTTTGCCATCTACTTGAATGATGACTTTCCAGGTAGCTTTCAACAACCTGGCCCCACAAAAGTGCTGTAGGGAACGTTCTTGTACATTTTCTTCTCTGAATCTGGGATGCATTTCAACATATAGTTAAAGTCTGAAATGTACATATACATCATTTGGCTGAACACTGAGGAATGTTCTTTGAAGATAGTCCCACCTCTTCATAATCTGAAGGAATATAGAATATCCTGCATCCCTGCCATCCCGCAGCTTTCAACTAGTTCTTGTTATAAAATATATAAGGTGATATCTCATTGTGATTACTCATGATTTGGGGCCCTATCCTATCCTTTTTGTGTCTGAAAGATAGCCTTATCTAAAAATTGCCTATGCGTATCATGTTTTTATTTTATTTTGTTCACGTTTCTCTTATGTTCTCTCTCTCTTTCTCTCTCTCTCCCTTTCTCTCTCTCTGGTCAGGGGCACACCCAGTGGTGCTCAGGGGTTATTCCTGGCTATGCGCTCAGAAATCACTCCTGGCTTGGAGGACCATATAGGATGCCAAGTGATCAAACTTCGATCCGTCCTAGTTTAGCAGCTTGAAAGGCAAATGCCCTACAGCTCTGGTCCCATGTTTTCTTATTTTTATGAAGATTTTTTCAGGAATTTCTTCAATTAACTAAATGGGAATCCTTTGTGTACTTGAGACATTATAAATATCTGCCATCCTGTTCCTTATTTATTAATTTCTTTATAGATAGTACCTTTCATTAAACAGATATTGTTTCCTCCATAATGGAATAGAATTTTTTCATTTTCCTTATTGTTTTCTGATTTTTTAATGTTTTATGTGAAAAATTCTTTCTTGGCCTATATTATAAAGATACTATTCCACAAATTCTTTTAACATTATATAGTTTTTATTCTAGTGCTAGCCTCATTATTATGCTAATAACCTCATACTTTTCTCTTTCACATTTGTCATTTGTGGTCCTAATGCCATCTTTGAATGTTGGCTTTTTGTAGAAATCCAATTTTGTATTTTTCATGAAATGAGTTACTTTTTGCTCAACATAACTTACATAACCTTCTGTCTATATTGATCTGATTGTGTAGCTTTCATTGCATATTAAGTTCTTCTATCATTTTATCTTTTGTCTATATCTATTATCTGTTATCCATCTAGGTATTTTTTTCCTATACATCTAGCTGTCATCATATTCTATAAGAAAATGAAATGCAAGCCTAAATGGCATAAATGAGGAGAACTTAAAGAAGTACAACCAGATTAAGAAACCCAAGAAGAATAGAAAAGGCAAGAAGGTCACAACAGTAGAGAAGCTCTGACCCTCAGTCTCAATCTTTGCATCCAGATATGAAGGTACAACGAAAGAGTGAAATGTCAAATCCAGGAAAACTGTCAACTCAGGTTCTGGTCTTTGGAAGAAGGTGCAGTCTGAACCTACTTACAGCCTGACTGAGAAAAATCTAGGGCAAAACTGTCTTCTTGCTGTGTTCTTTTCTCTATAGCTGCTCTCCAGTTACTCAGCGTCCAATATCAACATCAACGTCATCTGCAAATTGCAGGATGAAGAAGTATGTTTAATGCAGAGAGGCCGCGTCTGGAGCAAGAGTAGAGCAGGGTAAAGACATGCTCTAGAAGGACAAACTGCATGGACAGCATAGCCGTGTAAGTGTGAAAGAATATGACACTGAATGTACCCTGTGACTGGTCGCTGGCATATCAGTCACTTATCTCTTGTATAAATACTTCAGTGTATTTAGTGCATATCAATATCTGAAAAGGTGAGTTCTCTCTTTTATTTTCATTTTTATAAGGTTTAAAGTTTTGAGGTTAAATGAATTTGTATATGTTATAGAGTTTACATTATAGAGTCTGTGTATTGAGTTCTTAAAAAACAAACTGGAATTTTATTGGTCATGTGTTAAATATTTATATTGATTACAGAGAAGATGGACTTTTCTTTATTAAGTCAGCTTGTCTGTGAGTAGAGAGAGCTTCCTATTTATTTAACTCCTCTTCTATTTCCTATGCCATTGTTACACTGTTTTATACATTTGTTTTTGGGTTTTTTGTTTGTTTTTCTTGTTCGTTTGTTTGTTTTGGTTTTGGGGTCACACCCGGCAGTGCTCAGGGGTTACTCCTGGCTCAATGCTCAGAAATTGCTCCTGGCAGGCTCGGGGGATCATATGGGATGCCAGGATTTGAACCACCGATCTTCTGCATGCAAGGCAAATGACTTACCTCCATGCTATCTCTCCGGCCCCTATACATTTGTTTTTACTCATTTCTTTTTTTAACACTGTTTTTTTTTTTTTTTTACTCATTTCTTGTTATATGACAAATATTTTCTGTGTTGTTGCTGCTTTGGTATAATTGTACTTTGTGTGCCTTTTATGAGCAAACGGTATTGGAAACTAGGACTACATTAGTAAAATGACATGGTCTCCTAAATGTCCTACTTCTTTCCTTCCTATTTCCCTTCTTCCCTTCTACCTTCTCCTTCCCTCCTTAACTCCTTCCCTTCCTCCCTTCCTCCCTGCGTCCTTGCTTGCTTGCTTTATTGCTTTCTTTCTTTCTCCTTCCTTCCTTCTTTCCTTCCTTCCTTCCTTCCTTCCTTTCTTTCTTCCTTCCTTCCTTCCTTCCTTCCTTCCTTCCTTTCTTTTCTTTCTTTTTCCTTCATACCTAGGAAAAGAAACTGCCACATTTTAAGAGCCATAGGTACACTAGACAAAAGGTCAGTATAGCATTCAAATGTGGCTCTCTAGTGAATATAAAGGAAACTAAAGTCATGAGACCACGTAGAGTTTACAAAATGAGAAAAGACTAAGCTCAGATCCCAGAGATTGGGATTTCTTTCTTTTTCTTTTTTTTATTTCTTCCTTTCAAAATTTTATCTGTGCATTTTAAAGCAGTATAATTCTGTATAGTACTAGTCATTTTATGTAGAAATCACAGTGATTAAATAAATAAAATTTATCAATTTACATTGATTGGATATATTTACTGCTATGCTCTTTATAATCATTTCATTTAATGTCTTAGGACATTGACTAGTTAGGCACAGCTATTATGTTATTAATCTTATGAATGAGTAAACTGACAATCCTAGAGGTAACCTATATAAGTGGTTTTAAACTTTTCTTCATCTTTCCTGTCTGAACATAATTCACAGATAAGTTTCTAACCACTACGTTGTAACGACATACCCAGAGTTACAAAAATGATGAAGCTAGGGGGACAGAGTGATAGCACAGCAGGTAGGGAGTTTGACTTGCACGTGGCTGACCTGGGTCTGATTTCTGGCATCCCATAAAGTCTCCCATGCCCACTGGGAGTGATTTCTGAGTGCATAACCCAGAGTAAACTCTGAGCACTGCCAGGTGGACCCAAAAACAAACAAATAAAAATTGATAGAGCTCAGATTCAAACATTCTCATACTGGTGAATAAGAATGTCTTGTAGTCACTACATATTCTATTTGTTTTGGTTCAATTCCATCTATTCTAGTTCTATTCTAGTTCAAGATTCTTTTTTTTAATATATTTTTTATTTAAGTAACATGATCATAGTTGGGTTATAGTCACAAACAGAACACCCTCCTTCACCAGTGTAACATTCCCCCTCTCCCCTTTCCATCCCCTGCCTGTATTTGAGACAGGAATTCTACTAGTTATTTGTTTTTAAGTTCAGTAAATTGTATTTTTTTCCTTAAAGGATAAGAGTAAAAAATTATAGTAAAGGTGTGAAAGTGGCAATCGCCGTTGTTTGCATAGGTCCAGAAAAATGGGGAAAATGGAAAAAAATCCTTGACCTGATTACAAAAAGGCCTCACTCCAGAAGTTTATTGGCATAAGACTGACTCTGGGTTTCATGCATACC
>PVKC010036244.1:0-13269 GCA_004027635.1 Crocidura indochinensis
GAGGGGCCCGGGAGATAGCATGGAGGTAAGGCGTTTACCTTTCATGCAAAAGGTCATCGGTTCGAATCCCGGTGCCCCATATGGTCCCCCGTGCCTGCCAGGAGCAATTTCTGAGCATGGAGCCAGGAGTAACCCCTGAGCACTGCCGGGTGTGACCCAAAAACCAAAAAAAAAAAAAAAGATACTACTGTGAAAGATATGTAAGCCATTATGATAAAAAAAAATTGAGTTTTAATCAGAAATGTTCTTTGACTTACATGTATTATTATATTATATTATATTAGTTATATGCTATGTTACTATATTATGTTATGCTAGTTCACCTCAATATGTTAATCAATTTTGTCTCTTGAATATATTCTTACAATAAAAAATATATAAAAAAGGCAGGATCCCCTATTTAAAAGATAAGAATTAAAAAAAGAGAAAAGTAAAGAAAAAATATAAAAAAAGAAATTAAATACAAACTGACCAGCTTCTAAGAGTTACTATAGGACACTCCGTAGAACTGTAAGACATTAGAAGTTACATGCAATAATGTACAAGTTATAACACATTTCACCAGATAGTATTTAAGCATGAGTAGAAAGTTGGTAGAGTCTCTTTGAGAAGTTTGTAAAGGTGTGTTAATAAGTGGAGCTATATTACTTTGGCACGTGGTTGAAAAATGATTGAGAAACACCTAACGTGAGATCTACAGTAGAAAATGAGAGCAGGGGGGCCAGGGAGATAGCATGGAGGTAAGGCGTTTACCTTTCATGCAAAATGTCATCAGTTCGAATCCTGGTGCCCATATGGTCCCCCGTGCCTGCCAGGAGCAATTTTCTGAGCATGGAGCCAGGAGCAACCCCTGAGCACTGCTGGGTGTGACCCAAAAAAACAAAAACAAAAACAAAAAAAAAAAAAAAGAAAAGAAAAGAAAATGAGAGCAGGAGAGAATCATCTGTCTAGACTCTTCTAAAAATCACCAAATTATATTTTATTCTGATTTCCACCCAAACTTTCTTCCCACTTCCTTTTTTTCCCCACCGAGGAACTTTTCTTAGAAAAGAAATTAACATTCATTACAGAAAATTCACAAGTATACCAAAATAAAATAAGCTTCTAATTCAATATGGCAAAGATAAGTACTAGTAATATTTTTTTAATTTTATAGGAATTTCTAAAGAGGTAAAAATTTTACATAGGTCATTGAGATGTGAACAATATTCACCAAACTCTGAGAAAAAAGACTAGCTTAATCTACTAGTGGTCCTCAAACTACAGCCCGCGGGCCACATATTGTATTTGTTCCCGTTTTGTTTCTTCACATCAAAATAAGATGTATGCAGTGTGCATAGGAATTTGTTCGTAATTTTTGTTTTTACTATAGTCTGGCCCTCCAATGGTCTGAGGGACAGTGAACTGGGCTCCTGTTTAAAAAGTTTGAGGTCCCCTGGTCTAGACCTTAAATTCCAACTCAGTCTCACTTCAAATCAAGATTTTCAAGTTCAAAATTATTTCAACTGCTGGAGATTTATTGATTCAGTCATTTCTGGTTGCCAGTTCTGAATTCACCATGAATTTACCTTCTCAGGCTGATGCAAAATTTTATTTTGCGTGTGTGTGTGGTTTTTTGGGCCACACCTGGTGATGCTCAGGGGTTACTCCTGGCTATGAGCTCAGAAATCGCTCCTGACTTGGGAAACCATTGATGCTTTTTATTTTTTATCTTCATTCCCCCACCCTGCCCCTTGCCAACTCCAATCTAAAGGTGGAATTGCATTATTCTAATTAAGTCTACCACACAAGACACTATGTTAATTTTACTGGACCACAAGGGAAACAGAAGTTTATATTGGCTGTGAGTGAGACAGACTTAAATTTGAATTTTAATATCCTTTTCTAAACTCTTTCGATAACCAATTTCTTTTTTATTATCTCTGCAGTTTCCAGCCTTTGGACTGGTTGGTCAAATGATTCCAAGAATGCTTTTGTGCGTTTTTTTGGAGTACACAAGTACTGCATTTGTGTACATGTGTGTATGTGTTTGTGTGTGTGTGTGTGTGTGTGTCTGTGTCTGAGAAAAAGAGAGAGAGAGACAGAGAGAAAGACAGAAACAGAGAGGTGACAGAAACAGAGAGCCAACTCCAGTGATTTTTCTCCTAGCTCTACACTCAGGAATGCAGTGCTCAGGGGACCATATGGGTTGCCAGGGATCTAACTCTGCAAGGTCAGGGCCCTACCCACTATGCTGTCTCTCAGGCCCTTGTACAACGCTTTAAAATTTGAGGATAATTAATATTAAATATAGAATATCTTTTTTTGTGTGTGTGTGGTTTTTGGGTTATACCCGGCAGTGCTCAGGGGTTACTCCTGGCTCCATGCTCAGAAATTGCCCCTGGCAGATACGGGGGACCATATGGAGCACCGGGATTTGAACTGATGACCTTTTGCATGAAAGGCAACCGCCTTACCTCCATGCTATCTCCCGGGCCCCTTTTTAGCTTCTTTTTAGTCACTGTAAGTTTGTGGATTTTTAAAAATTAACTAAACACTATATATTGTGAACATAAATAAGTGTGTCTATATGTGTATACATATATATTTATTAATAATAAGCTACCTTTTAAGGTATTTTTCTTTTGCTTCTTGGCTACACCCAGTTGTGTTCACTGGCTCTGTGCTTAGTTATCATTCCTGGCAGAACTGGGAACTATATGTGATAAGGATCAAACTTGGCTGTGTGCATATGTATATACCTCCAATTATATCTCTCTGACCCTTTTTTTTGTTTGTTTTTGGGTCATACCCACCAGCGCTCAGGGGTTACTCCTGGCTCTATGCTCAGAAATCGCTCCTGGCAGGCTAGGGGGACCATATGGGATGCCGGGATTTGAACCACTGTCCTTCTGAATGCAAGGTAAACACCTTACCTCTAAGCTATCTCTCTGGCCCCCCTTTTTCTTAAGTTTTAACATATATTTATTATCTTACTAAAATTTTCTAGGTAGACGGTAATACAATTTTAAACAGTGCCTTTTTTTTTTTTTGCTAACTTAATTTTAAAACTCTTCTGTTTACACTTTTGGTTAAAAAATTTAATCTATAATTATGATGATTGGACATATTTGTGTTGGATCTAAATAAAAAAAGGGAGTCACACCCAGCAATGCTCGGAGGTTATTTTTGGTTCTTAGAAGTATCCTTCTGCAGGGCTCAAGAAATTATATATGGTGCCAGGAATAGTGGTCAGTTATATACAAGTCATGTTCTTTAATATCAATACCATGTCTTCATTTCCTGAAGGAATAATTGTTTAAGTTTATTGTGTAATCTGTCTCCAAGAACTTCTTCCAAGTTTTACTCCTAGACTTCTTCCTCAACTAGAAATGCGCATCTTAAATTATAGAGTATAAGTCCAGTGACCTCATTCACCAGCTTTGCTTCCTTCACAGTGTTTGACAAAATTGTCAAATCTTTCTTTCCATTATCTCCTCCCTAAATTTCCCTGGCACTACGCCATGAAGATTTTATTCTTTTCTTTCTTCGTGCAATTTATTTTCCCTTCTTCTAATTTTCTTTGTCTATTTTTTCTGTCCTTCTTTCTTTTAGAGAACATATGATTTTTTTGTTTCTCCTCTCTGAACTCTTTACATTAATGAACTGTTCTTTCTCTTGGATTGAAAGCTGAAGCTCTTGACCTCTCATCTGTAAGTTCTGACTCTTCTCCAAATCTCTGCTTAGACATTCCACAGGAAATGCTCAGTTTTGTGTTCAAAATTAAACTCCTGTTCCTTAAGTTTGCTTTGTCTTCCAAGTCCCAGTTCCCACACACCAAAATACAGTTTCTTAGAATCACATTGGACTAATTTTTTGTCTACTCTGCAGTCATTCTTAAACAAGTCTTGACTCAGATCCACTCTCCAGTTAGAATACTTTTATTATTTTATTTATGTAATATATAAATTCATTTTTTGTTGAAGCAGGCTCACCAATGTTCAATGGACCAAGCAATGCCAAGGGTAAAGCCCTAGCCCAGGATTTTCATTGCAAAGTATGCACTCAATCCATTGAGCTAACTCAACAAGCTCCCTTTTACTTATTTAAATTCTATTCTTTCTAGGGGGCTGGTGTGATAATAATGAAGGTATGGCACTTGCCTTGTATACAACCAACTGGATTCAATCCCCTACACCCTCTATGATCCCCTGAGCACTGGCAGGAGGGATCTCTGAGAGTCGAGCCAGGAGTAATCCCTGAGCATCTCTGAATGTAGCCTAAACACAAACTATTAATCAATTAAATCCTCCACGTATGTGGCTAGGATGATCCTGCCATACCCTTCTTCTCTTTTTGGCATTTCCTTAGCGTTGGCTTGTTCTATTTATGACAGTCAGTAATACCCCCTCAGAAAAAATGGCATCTGAGTTCAAATACAGATCTACTGAACTAAAGAACTAGCCCTTCCACATACTGATATACTTTAATACTTACCTAAAACAATATCCTGGTACTTCTAAATAGTATTAAGAAAGACCACTAAACCTCAACCAGAAATGTAATATAAGGAACCAGAGAAAAGTTACAGCGTGTAGGTCACTTGTTTTGCATAGAACCAATCTGGGCTCTCTCGCTGGCATCCCATATGGCCAAGCCAAAAGTTATCCCTGGGTGCAGAGCCAAGAGTATATTCTGAGCACCTCCAAGTGTAACCCACCCCCCCCCCAAAAAGACGTAATGTTATAAAGGAACTATGGATGACTTGTGCTTGATAGTTTTGTGGTTGTTCTGTAAGACCATCATGAGCCTCTAAGGAATGCAAGAGATTTGAGGGCTCAAATTGAAAAGGCTTTGTCAAACGGCACAAAAAAAAAGTCACGCTATTTGCCAGAATTTTTCTGTGTAGTTCTAGGTTCTGGCACTTCTCTCAATGGAGCAGCCTTTGCTAGCTGCCTCTTTGCCTGGCTAACTTCTTTTCATCCTTCAAATGTCAGCCAATACATCACACTATTGTTTTTAAGATTAAGAATTTGGGAGTCCTCGGGTAGTGATCATAAGACCAAGCAGTATTTGGGGTTCAACTCAGGGTCTCAAGCTAAGTGTTCCACCATCTTAGCTATCTCCCTGGCCCAATATATAACGTCTTTGAGAACATTCTGGATATCCCCTTACCCTCTCTGCCACAATGGATGGATCTAAAGCAGAATTACTCAGGCTGTGCTTACTGACATTTTTCTTGGGTGAGTTTCTTGTGGGGAAAATTTAGCAGCACCCCTGGCCTTCCTCCACTGGATACTACAAGTACCCTCAGTGTCCCTCCTCCACACCCAGTCAAGATAGCTGAAAACATCTTCAGAGATTACCAAATAATCCCTTCAGGGACAAACCCACCCCCTGTGGAGAATCATCTGTCTAGAGATAAACATGGGAACCAGATGAGGTTGGTTAAGTTGGTTAAGTTCTTCCTGGGTCTGGGGTGCTGTTTAGAACTGAAAAAAGGATTCAGTTCTCTCTGGGGGGGTCCATTTAGAACTGAAAAGAGGATCTAGTCCTCCTCTTCAGTCAGACTCTGGGTTGATGTGAGGCATATCTTTGTTGGAGGACTTGCTTCGTGACCTATAGAAAGAGTTGTCATAGCAGGCACAGAGGGAGAGTAAAGACTACATGTGGGGAGAAAAGCAGCTCAAAATTCCGGGGGACATTCATGTGCTTGGTACTGGGCAGTTTTGTGTTTTTGCTGCAACATCATAGAGTTTCACTATTTAAACTCATTTCCCTGAGCTTATAAGCATTTTATTTTTAATTTTATTTTATTTGGATGGCAAGAGCATACTCTGCAGTGCTCAGGACTTAGGCTCCTCGACTACCTTTCTGGGCCCAACACTATAGATATTTAAAGAATTTTTAAAATATATGTAGAGTGCAGAAATAATAACAACTTTTGTTTAATCAGTTTTTGAATTGAGCTTAGAGCTCTTGTAACCACAGAAAAAATAACTTTATACCCCTCCAATTTTGTATTTTTCCAACACTATGTATGTTAAACATTGACTTACCTGGGGCTTTATTGTTGCTGTTGTTATTGTTTGTTTTTGTTTTAGGGTCACACCTGGCAGGCGCTCAGGGTTATTCCTGGCTTTGTACTCAGGAATCACTCCTGGCAGGCATGGGGGACCATATGGGACCCTGGGATTCGAACCAGCATCGATCCTGTATTAGCTGCTTGCAAGGCAAACGCCCTACCATTGTGCTGTCTCTCCAGGTCCTGACTTAAATGTTTTTAACAGACCTTGAAACTCCTTGTAGATAGAAACTTTGTTGAGTTCACTATTCATATTCTTGGCATTTGCTATGTTACTTGGCTACATATTTGGGTTTTTTTTGTTTTTTTGGGGGGGTCACACCCTGCGGCGCTCAGGGTTTACTCCTGGCTCTAAGCTCAGAAATTGCTCCTGGCAGGCTCAGGGGACCATATGGGATGCCATTGGCTACATATTTGTAGGATTATTTTAATATTTAAAAAACGGATCAAGAATGGCAGAGTGCTGACCTGGGTTCGATCCTTAACATCCTGTATGGTCCCCTAAGCCACTCAAATGTGATTTCTGAGCTCAGAGCCAAGAGTAACCCCTGAGCACAACTGGGTGTGGCCCAAAAACAAACAAACAAAAAGGGATCATGAGAAGTAATAAAATGTTCTTCTTGCCCTGTCTCAGAGGCCTGAAAAGATAAGGGTTGAGTAAAGAGGGCCTGCAGAATTCTTTTTTCCAACACTGTTTAGGAACTCCCGCCTTGAGAAAACTCACAGGGACTAGCTACCCAGGCCTCAAGGGCAATGCATGACTAGGAGAAATTCCTCTGGCAGCACTGGAAGAAGATGGCGCCAAAGCCACCGGAGAAGGATCCATGATGCAAGAGGCAGCACATGACACAGCCAGTGTCTGGGCAGCACCACTGCAACAACCAGGAAAGGGTCTGGGACAAGATCAGCCTATGGACAGTAAAAAAGGCCCTAAATGGAGGGAGGTATCAAATTTAGTCAGCCTGCTCCTTTAGGCTTCCCTCAGGACAAGCAAAGCAAAAAAAAAAAAATACCCTAGCACAGGGTAAAAATCATCCCCATATTATAAAGTTGTTTAAAATAATATTTGCTTTGTCCTGGCCATATCTGGAACATGCTAATTAATGGTAATTAATTAATATAATTAACATTACCATTTCTCATGTGTTAAATGGTAGTAACTAGTGATAACTAGTTATAGTTAAATAGTAATAGTGATAACAATTTAATTATGAATGCCCAAAATAGATCATAGATCTCATTGCAAAAGATATCTTTTCCTTTAGCAATTTTTTGTTTGTTTTGGGGTCACACCCAGTGACGCTCAGGGGTTACTCCTGGCTATGTGCTCAGAAATCACTCCTGGCTTGGGGAACCATATGGGACTCGGAGGATCAAACCGAGGCTCATTCTAGGTCAGTGCGTGTCAGGCAAACGCCCTACCACTTGTGCCACCGCTCTGGCCCTTCCTTTAGCATTTTTATTGAAGTATTCAGACTGTTCATGACTGCCATGTATACATCATACCAGTGCGACACTCATCACCAGAGTGTCTGCAGGCTCCATCAATGCTCCAAGGACCTCTCACATCCACCCTCATCAGGTAAACTTGGTGCTGTACACAAAATCTCCAAATCTTATGCTTTTAGCCATTTGTTGTTTCTTTACTCTTCTTTGTATTCCTTTTTATTTTTTTTTAGGGGGATGGGGGTGGTTTGGGCTACTCCCAGCTGTGCTCAGGGCTTACTTCTGGCTCTGTGTTCAGGGGTCACTCCTGACATTTCTTCACGAAACCTGAGTGGGACTAGAGATTGGATCCCCTGTCATTCATGTGCAAGATAAGAACCTCAATCGCTGTGCTGTCTCTGTGATCCCTCATTTCAAAGGTATTTGGGGGGAGGGTCACACTCAGGTGTGCTCGAGGCTCTGTCTGTTCAGGGGTCACTCCTGTCAGTGCTCAGGACATCACATGCGGGTGCCCAGTTGGAACCAAGATTGATCCCAAGTGTCTTAGCCCCTGTACAATCTCTCCAATCCAAAGTTTTTTGTTTATTGTTTTTAAATCCTCCTATTTTGGGGTAAGGATGTAGCTCACAGGTAGAGCACTTCCCTACATAGGTGAGCTCCTAGGTTTGATGACTGACCCTAAAAGAAAAATTAAGCTGATTTATTTCAACACTCCAAGGTAAGTTTCAGTGTGGCTTCATGTTGAAGATAGGAGAGGCTCATTTCTGGAATGAAAAGCGTGAGAGATACCTTGATACATGAGGGGCTTCAACAATTAGGCAGAAGGAAGACCACTCAGAGCCTTTTCAGAGATTCAGATCTAGCTTCTAAGTAAGAGGGAACAATGAAAGAGTATAAGTACAAACTGAATTTATTTTAACAGGAAGATAAGAGGTTGCTCCAGAATCTAGTTGAAAGACTATGGTACCTTGAACTTGGTATGGTGACAGTGACAATAAAGGGAGATAAACGGATTGAGAAAGTACTAGCTGGAGAAATAGCTTCGACATAAAGGCACTTGACTTGCATGTGACCCTGGGTTGATGCTGCAATTACATAGTTTTCTAAGAGAGCAGCTTCAGAGTAGAGACAAGGGAAGATCCCAAATACATTTGTGTGCAGCCCAAAAACCCAAAAAATATAATGTTTTAAAGATTTATATATATCTAAGTATTTAGGCAAAAGAATGGGAAACACTTGGTGCTTAATTAATGGAAAAAGGGGGTGTCCAGGAAAATGTAACTAAAGTATATATCAACAATGACAGGTCCAGGAGATAGTACAATAGTTAGAGCATTTGCCGACAGCCCACCCAACCTGGGATCAATTCCTAACACTACATGATCCCCTGAGCATAGCCAGATGCTTCCCTGGAGGTCTCCCCAAATATTGTGGGGATGGCTCTGAAGACCCCGAGCTCTGCCAGAGCAGTCCAAGTTATCTCTAATATTGCAGGGTCTAAGCACATCCTCATATCTTTGCACTGAAGCACCAGCTGGATTGACCAAGAGTCATAGATGGAATCCCCAGACTCCCACATCACTCACACGAACCCTGTAGTCCCCCAAATCAACAGTAGCTCTGAAGTTTCTGGATTATGCCATGAAAGGGGGGCTTGCAAGATAAAATTTGAGAAAGAGGACATCACTGAGCCCCATTTTAACAAACACAGAGCTTTATATGTCTCATGAAATATTAGGGAAGAGGTGAATTACCAATATGAAGATGGAGTGTGAGTGAGGTCACCTAAGGAGAGCCTGAAATGTAGCAAGAGCGGAAGAGGTTATAAATTGTTCTTGGAACTTCAATAGGGGATGAACAATAGAGGAAGAAGAGATGTAAGACCTTGGCAGAAAAAAGACTAACCAAAGTAGTTGTGTCAGGAGGAAATAGTCTCATAAAGGGAAAAAGAAGTTATCCCAAAGGGGTAATCTATTTAATTAAACTCTATTTGAAATTTTATGTTCAAATCTAGACTCCCAAATACATATTTAGTACTGACCATATTGTCAATATTTATTTATTTTGGGGGGAGAAAGGGTTTGGGTCACACCCGGCAACGCTCAGGGGTTACTCCTGGCTCTATGCTCAGAAATCACTCCTGGCAGGCTCAGGGGACCATATGGGATGCCGGGATTCGAACCAATGACCTTCTGCATGAAAGGCAAATGCCTTACCTCCATGCTATCTCTCCGGCCCCAGCCAATCTTTTAAGCAAATATTCAGACCTACAGAGAATGGCTTTTGAAGACAGAGATGACTTAAAAGGATAGAATATTTGTGTGTCCCTCTACTTTTCAAGCAATGTCATGTGTGGTCATGGAGTCCCCAGTGGCCGGGTGGGGTATCACTGGAGACCACCTTAAAGTTCCTGAGCATCGCTGGGGAATTCTCTCAAAAATGTTTGCAATGAAGAAAGGGAAATACCTCCAATTATGATCCATTGGTTTTGTACCATAATATTCTTTATTCCTAAAAAAGAATTCAGAAGCCAGTCGGGTACTAGAGCTAAAATAAAATTACTCATTTCGGAAAAAAAAAAAAGTCATGTGAGGGGTTCAGAAAAAGAACTCAATTTCTAGCAGTTTATGCCTTGTACATGGGAGACCTGGGTTTGGCATCTATACCACATTGCTAGGCATGACCCACAATCACAGAGCCAAGAGTAGCCCCTATGTACTGCCAGGCATGACCCAAAGCAAATAAATTTGAGGAAAAGAGGAGTATGTGAGCATTTTATATAGTAGAATACCATCCTATTTTAACTGGTTTCTTTTTTATTATGCTGTTTACAAAAATAATATGCAAAAAATTCTTCTGGGGGAATCTTGGGGGAGGGAATATTCTTGGAAGAACATGGGCATTGCAAGTGAGGCTTGTAGAGGAAAACAATCTATTGTTTTCGGAATAGATTCTTTGAACAAGTTTCACCAGAGGTGAAGGAAAGTGTGGTCAAGGAATAGTGGTCAAGCGTTTAATACTGATATGAAAAAGGTGGATAGAGGCTAAGATCCAAATTATGAGCCAGTAGAAGACAGAAAGCACAAAGTTCCTGAACCACCAACAAAGAACAGAAACCATCGGAGTAGAGAGTCCAGTGTCACCACCTAAGTTTGTATTGGATTTTGTTATTGGTTATTTGGGAGCCATATGCAGTGGTGCTCAAAAGCAACTATCTACTTGGTGCTTGGGGAACAAGCTTAGAAATACAGGGAATCAGACCTTTATACAAAGCTTGTACCCCATCATGCAGGTTTAGAGACAGGTCATGGTCACTCTCTACATCAGTGTTTCTCAACATGTTCTCCCACTGTGATCCTCTTTTGATCTTGTTTCTTTCCAGGGGTCCCTTTCTTACTGGCTGACCCTTTGCCCCACCCACATATACAGAAATTTTTATCTATGGTCCCCTTGGAGCATCATGGGGGCTAATAGGGGCCAAATAACCCTGGTTGAGAAATACTATATAGAGTGCTGGTAAAGAGGTCACCATTGAAGAGGAGAAGCATACACACACTGCCAGGGTCTTGCACTTTCCCTACATTTTGTAATTAAGCAAAAGTCTCCACAAGATATGCTTGGCATAGTTTCATTTATATTCTAGAAGATTCAGAAAATATGTAAGTCTTAGGAAAATTTTTTTTTTTTTTTGGTTTTTGGGTCACACCCGGCAGCGCTCAGGGGTTACTCCTGGCTCCATGCTCAGAAATTGTTCCTGGCAGGCACGGGGGACCATACGGAGCACCGGGATTCGAACCGATGACCTTTTGCATGAAAGGCAAACGCCTTACCTCCATGCTATCTCCCGGGCCCCAGTCTTAGGAAATTTTATTATTATAATGGAATATATTAATTATTATTAATGGAGAAATTGTTTTGAGTCATTATGGCTTAATTATTTTTATCACTTGAAATTTTATATAATTTTTTTTATTCTTCTGGCCATGCTTAGGACTTATTCCTAACTTTGCATGTAGGGATCACTCCTGTAGGGCTTGAGAGACCATATGCAGTGAAGGGAATCAAACTAGAGTTTGATTTGTAAGGCAAGCACCCTGTCCTCTGTACTATTGTTTCAGCCCTAAAACTGTATAAGACATATATGTTTACTTGTTCTATATAATACATATTTGATTGTATATAATATAATATTATAATCATATATATTTCCTTATATAGTATATATTTTTTGGTTGGGGATTCTTTTTGTTTTTATTTTGTTCTTTTTGTTTTGTTTTGTTTTTGTTCTTTTTGGGTTTTTTATTTGTTTGTTTGTTTTGGGACCACATCTGTTAGCAACCAGTTGTTACACCTGACTCTATGCTCAGAATCACTCCTGGCAGGCTCAAGAGACCATATAGGGTAACAGGGATCAAATTCAGGCCTGCTATGTGCAAGACAAATGCCCTACTCACTGTGTTATCACTATGGCCCCTGAAATTATATATTCTTGTTTGTTTTTTTTTTTGGGTCACACCCGGCAGCACTCAGGGGTTACTCCTGGCTCTATGTTCATAAATTGCTCCTGGCAGACTCAGGGGACCTATGGGATGCCGGGATTCGAACCACTGTCCTTCTGCATGCTAAACAAATGCCCTACCTCCATGCTATCTCTCCAGCCCCAAAATTTTTTTGGGGGGGTTTGGTTTTTGGGTCACACCTGGCAGCGCTCAGGGGTTACTCTGGCTCTACACTCAGAAATCGCTCCCAGCAGACTTGGGGGACCACATGGGATGCCAGGATTCGAACCACCGTCCTTCTATATGCAAGGCAAATGCCTTACTGCTGTGCTATCTCTCCGGCCCTGAAATCATATTTTTAAATGGCACAAAACTTTGCCACAATGAAAATGTTCTTTGCATTTAAATAAATCTAGGAGAATTTTACAATATTTTTGCTGCTATTTTCTAGTTAATCTAATAGTGTCCACTGTTTAAAATACAGGGAAGATACTTGCCTGATATTCAACTGACCAAAGTTCAATCTCCAGAACCTACCAGAAATAATATCTAAGCTTAAACCAGAATCAAATCTGGAACACTTGCTAGATATGGCCCCAAAACCCCAAAATAAAACAAAACACAAGTTTAATTGGGCTGTCAACTGTGCCACAAATGGTGGTACTTCCAGCTTTCGTGTGGAAGTATTCAGTACCACATAAGACCAGGATCAAAATGGAATTTGTTGCATGCCAGGCAAACACCTTACTCCCTATACTATAAAATATTGATATTTTATATGCCATTCACACTTTGTTGTTATTGTGTTGAAGGGGCTCACCAGAGGTGGTATGGGATTACAACTGATTCTGTGCTTAGGAATCCCTCCTGGCTCAGGGAACCTTATGGGATGCCAAGGATTGAACCTAGGTTGGCCACATGCAACGCAAGTGTCCTATCTACTGTACTATCTCTCCATTTCAACCATCCACTCTTATAAGTAAGCACCATTATAAAACAATATCACTTTTTTTGCCAACCCATTGGTTCTCCTCTTAATTAGCTACAATATCTAAAAAGGTTCTCCTCTTAATTAGCTACAATATCTAAAAAGTAAATATGTCTTACATTTTCCAAAGTGCTTTCACATATATTATCTCATTTAATCCCATAACAAAACTATGAGTTATATATATATACACACATATACATATATGGTTTTCATTTTATTAATAAAAGTAACTGTGATAAGGACCAGAGAGCTAGTACAGGGTTAAGGCA
>PVKC010036245.1:0-13352 GCA_004027635.1 Crocidura indochinensis
AAATAAAAGTTTGGGAGCTGGAGTGATAATGAGTAGTGTGCTTGCCTTACACATGGCCAATCCAGGTTTGATCCCAGAATCTGGCATGGTCCCCCAAACCTACCAGGAATGATCCCTAAGCACAGAGCCAAGGGTAAGCCCTGCGTATCACGGATCATGGTCCAAAAAGAACCAAAACAAAAAGTTTTATTCTTTTCAGGACCTCCATCTCCAAAGTTCTAAACCCATTTCTGGTATTCCCATCTTTTTCATGAAAAGTAATTTATATAGCATCCAAAGTATTTTCCAGCCCAAAATCTTTGTAGTTATTTGAATAACTAGAGTAAAGTACATCAGATTGTGTATCCAAAAGGTTTGAGAAGTGAACTCTGAGTAGAATGTGGGTGGGTCTCTGAACAGAACCCTACCCCTCACCACCTTATTTAAAATCTTGAGTGGCCATGGGAAAGAGCATGCCAGGGTCCCTAGCATGAAACGGTGATCATCTTGTTCAAACAGGACAGTTCTCCTTTCAAAGAGCAGGAAAGATATTCAGAAAAGAGGAGTGAAGTGTTATGTTTCCTCCTAGACTGGTTGATGCTGGATCTCCAAAGAGTTCCCAGAATGGGAAAGAGATTCCCATTCGCGGGAAAGCAATCCTGGTAATATTTACCCGCAACAAATCCATACAGATGGGAGGTAACAAGGCGAGAAGGTTGGACACAGAACCCTTTGTCAGCCTGCTAGCAGCTCCAAAAAGCCAGAGCTTGACAGCTAACTGCCCAAAAGGACCCAGACCTCTTAACTAAACACCTAATTATTAGGATCTGAACGGCGCCCCCATAGGTGAGAAAGCAGTCATGGAAACGGAAATAAGTGGAATTATTAAATTTCCAGTAATGATTGGTATAAAGACCCCCAGGTACTTAACTGATGAGTACTAGCTTCAGCCGACATATTTTGTAATTAGTCAGTTTGTGACACAATGTGGCCATTGTGATGACTCCACAAAGCTAATGTTGTAGTCCCAGTGATCTAGACAAGACATAAATGTATCTAAATATCAAGTAAAACAGAACAGGGTAATGAAAAGGATGTAGGCTTTGCATGTAGGCAAAGCTATGATATCCTTTGGTAACTTCTTATTCTCAAGTTTAAGGAGAATACACTTCCTGTCCATCCTTTTTTATTAAATTAATTTTAGGTAGTACACTAGAATTTCATATATGAACTTTTTTTTTTTTTTTTTGGTGTTTGGGCCACACCCGGTGATGCTCAGGGATACACCTGGCTATGCGCTCAGAAATCCCTCCTGGCTTGAGGGACCATATTGGATGCTGCGGGATTGAACCGTGGTCCATCCTAGGCTAGCGCGGGCAAGGCAGATGCCTTACTGCTTGCGCCACCACTCCGGCCCCCATATATGAACATTTTATAAAGAGAATGTGTCATTTACTTGGGAAGCAAAAACGTTGATCCTTCAGAGGGCATCTACTTCAAGATCCAAGCCTGTCATTTCTTTTTAAGATGTGATATTTTTTTATATGGTCGTAAAAACAAGATCAGCCTTGGATTGCATTTAATCTAAAAATAAAAAGTAGAAGAAAACAGATACAAATATAAGACTTACATTTTGGCACAACTGAAAATATAATGTTTTAAGACAAACGAATGTGACATTTTCCTTTGAATTATCCTTATTCATTGTCCTTTAGCTTTTGAACTCACATGTTGGCTTTAACCTCTGCTTCCATTACAGGAAATTGATGGAAAATCCCTGCTACTGATGACAAGAAATGATGTATTGACAGGACTTCAGTTAAAATTGGGGCCTGCTCTGAAAATCTATGAGTATCATGTAAAACCTTTGCAGACAAAACATTTAAAGAACAATTCTTCATAGTCCAGTCAAAATTGGGGTCCTAGATCTCAAAAAATACATGATGATGTAATTTAGTTTCATGTGCTGAAACTTTGTAAACAAAATACATACATGTGTATATGTAAAGAATTTCAATCAATGAAATGTTATCCTATTGGATAGACTAGGCAATCTGTCAGCTGAATTGTATTCAGCTAGCAGGAGCGAGGGCCATTTGTGGACAGGATGCTTTTCCTTGAGTTGGTCACATAGAGTTATCTTTGACAAATTAGACCACCCCTTCCCAGAAAGGCTTTGAAATTGGTGCTTTCTTCATGGATTGTTTGCCCAAGATCCTTAAGAGATAATTTATTGAAAAGGGCATCTTTCAGTTATAGAAAGAGGAAGATTGCAAACAGGAAACTGGGGTGAAGGAGGAAAAAAATAAAGGGTGTTTATGTTTCCCTGGAATGCCTTTGCTCCTTGGTGCTTGTATCATTTGGATGGAATTGCCGACACCCTTTTTTATAGAGGGTCCTCCACTTGACCTTATTAAGGTTTCACTGGGATATGCTGCAGTGTTGGAAAGGAATATGCATCATGGCCCCTTCATGTGTGAAACAGTAGCTCTAAAAAGAGATATTGTATATTGGGGATATCCATCCATATTCAGCCAGCTTTCACTTAGAGGTATTGGTATTTTCTGAATAGATTTGCTTTGAAATTGGATCTTTGTTTTTGAAAAAATAATTCCTTTACCTTATGGTTTGTATTTATTATCATCAGATTCTGAAGAAGTTTTCCAAGAGTAACAGATCAAAAGCCTTGTTACTAGTACAGAGTATTTTTATATAGATATATTCCTTCATGACATGTAATATTTTTTAATTACCCTGATGCTTTGTTTGCTTTCTGGTTTGAGTACTTGTTTTTAAGAACTTGAAAAGGTGAGCTTGCTACATCTCTGTTCAAAGAGACATTTGTTTAATCTCCATGTGTTTCAATGCCTTGTTGAATTGGTGCTTTGTAGTGTCAATAAAGCATTGCTTCAATTTATTTTCATGTAGCTTTGATATTTTACTGTTTGGTCACATAACTTGTGATTAAGAATTAATACCTGACTTCACCAAAACAGAGGTGATGTTGGGAAAGAATACTAATACAATGATGAAGAGAAGTGGACCCACCAGTGGAGGGTGTGACATTGGTAAGTGCATGTATGAAACCCTATTATTAACAGTATTGTAAATCACAATGCCTCAAATTTTGAAAATTAAGAAACGAAATGAGGGGCAGAAGAGATAGTACAATGAACAGGGCGCTTGACTTGTAGGTCCCTGACCTAGAGCCTATCCCCAGCATCCTATATGGTGGTCTCTTGCACCCCACCAGGAGTGATACCTGAGCTCAGTGCCAGGAGTAACACCTAAGCACTACCAGGTATGACTTAAAAACAAATGAACAGTAAAACAAAAAAAAAACCTACCAAATGAAATGTAGGAATAACTGTAACAGAAAAATATACATATACATTTTTAATAAAATCACCATGGGAGTTAATAGAGTTGTTGATAGTTAACTTTGTCACACAATGTTCCAACACCCATCCCTTCATCAGTGTTCATTTCCTGCCACCAATTTACCCAGTCACCTTTCATCCTCCCCCACATCTCCCAGCCTGAATCCATGGTAATTTACTTCTCTCTTTTTCTCTCTTTCTCTTTCTCTCTGCCTCTCTCTTTCCCTTTTATGTACCATAGTATGAAACTCATATCATTCAGCATGGTACTCTCCATATCTATTCATGTATAAGTAAATTTCATGACTTAATTTTCCCTAACAGCTGCATATTATTCCATTATGTAAATATACTATAGTTTCTTTATCCACTCATCTGTTCTATGGTATATAGACTTCATCTTGGGGTTTTCTTTCATATCCATCCTTCCAACTGTTGGAATTCTCAGAAAACAAAAATAAAGCCTCTCCTTGAAATTATGGAGTTAAGTCTTTAAAAAACAAAACTCAGGGCCAGAGTGATAGTACAGTGGGCAAGATTCTTGCTTTTCATGCAGCTAATCTGAGTCCAATTCATGGCATCCCATATGGTCTTTTAAGCCTGTCAGAAGTGATCCCTGAGCATAGAAACAAGAGTAAGCCTTGATCTGCTACTGAGTCTTATTATTCTCTCTTCTTTTTGAATTTAAAAATTACTTTATTTAAACACTGTGATTTACAAGGTTATTTATAATACAGTTGTTCTTTTTTTAATATATTTTTATTTAAGTAACATGATCATAGTTGGGTTACAGGCATAACCAGAACACCCCCCTTCACCAGTGTAATATTCCCCCCTTCCCCCTTTCCATCCCCTGCCTGTATTCGGGACAGGCATTCTACTACAGTTATTTATTTTTAAGTTCAGTAAGTTGTATTTTTTCCTTAAAGGATAAGAGTAAAAAATATAGTAAAGGTGTAATAGTGGCAATCACCGTTGTTTGCATAGGTCCAGAAAAATGAGGAAAATGGAAAAAACATCCTTGACCTGATTACAAAAAGGCCTCATCCCAGAAGTTTATTGGCATAAAACTGACTCTGGGTTCCAGGCATACCAGTCCATTCAACCTGAATCATTTTCCATGGCCCCGGTGAAACTTTTTAACACTTTTAGCTATTGTTGGTATCAGATTCTTATATTTAAAGACTCTGGATTCTGTGCATTTCTTTCATCGATGTCAGGCTGATGTGGAGCATCCTCTAGTTTCAGCATACCATTAAATGTGAAGCGATCTGCCCTGCATGCAGACTGTTGCTGAGTTGTCTGGGTGTTGGGAGCACTCTTTGGAGTAAATCAATGCCAAAGCAGTGGTAGATCTTCCTTGGGTAGAGGCTTAGATCCTGGTAATGTTATAGACAATTGTGGTTGTTTCCATAGATGGCAATATCCATTGTTCAGGTGTGTGTGAGCAATGCCCATTCTTCTGAGGCCTAAGCCAAATCATTATGCCAATGTTTAGGGTAAAAGGCCTAACTACATTACCAAATTTGTGTTCCCATATCTATTAGATAAGAACTTGTTTGCATATGTATTATTTTCCCATTTCTTTCCTATGTGAAAGAAAAGCAATGCCACAAGATATTGTTGGTACATCTGGGGGACAATGAATAAAGTCCAACATTCCCCATAACTTGGTTCAAACATGAAATCTATACAGAGATACTCTTCTACCAGTATTGCTTATAAAACATATCTCAAAGGGGGAAAATCAAACAATCAAATAACAAATTCAGTGGGCACATTTTTCACTATATGAGGGTATTCAAAAAGAGTTATAGATGTTAAGGGAATACATCTTTTATGTGTCCCTTTTATGTTTTAGAAATAGTCAAGAGGGAGGGGGGTGTTTCTGAGACACCACTTTGGTCTGTGATTTGGACAAGCAAAGAGCACATGGAGCCATGTCCTCCCCTTGCTGCCTGCTGAAGCTTCTGATTGCCCGAGAGGCATTTGCTTCCTAATTGCTGGAAGTTGAAAGTTTGCCAGTCCCCTCCCAGCCCCTTGCAGAAACCAGGAAGCCTGGGATCTCTTTTAAATTGCAGCTCGCCGGAACCCACTTGCTGTGACCCTGAGCAGTTGTCCAGGAATAATCCTGGGGATGGGGGAGAAGGAGAGAGAAGGAAGTGGGGGCAGCCGAGGCTGCATCTTCATCTTATCTTGGTCAAAAAGCCTACAGCATGGAGCCTTACCGTGAAGTGTTGCTTGCTGAAGCTTCAGACTCCACCCAAAAATTACTGTGAAAGATATGTAATCCACCTTAGCCAAAACAAAAATCATTAGTACAGAAAAATGGTTAAATGTGGGTAACAAGAGATGGGAGTGAGGGAGTAAAGAAATAAAATGAGCTCCTGGAGGACTTTCAGATTAAGACAAGCAGATGAAACGCCATGATATCCAAATATTTCTCATTATGTTCTGTGCAGGGGCTCTACACAATGGACAGGTTTAATAAGGAAATTCCCTGGTAAGTCCTAAAGCTAGAACCTATTGTGCTGCTATTCCCACGTCACTGGCTTGTTCAGTCATGTGACCATGAAAAGCCCTGGAGCTCCGGAGGAAAGAGGTAGAGGGGTGCTGGGGTGACCCATGTCCTGCAACCCTTCCTAGGCCTGGTTAAGGAGGCCTTTGGCATGGCAGAGGGCTGCCAAATGCCATGCTGGTGGGACCTCCTGGCTCCCAGGAAGGAAGGAGATCCTTCCCAAGCTAGAAGGTCTGAAGGTTAGAGCCCCCACCCCAACCCTCCCTTTGGAGTAGGGAGGGAAATGGGGAAAGCCTAGGGAGCCAACAAGTTCCAAGGAGCCCACCTAGCTGGCTTGCCCAGCCACGTGGCCAGGAAAAGCCCTGGAGCTCCGGAGGAAGGAGGTAGAGGGGTTCTGGGGTGACCCATGTCTGCACCCCTTCCTAGGCCTGGTTAAGGAGGCCTTTGGCATGTCAGAGGACTGTCAAACGCCACGCTGGCAGGACCTCCAAGCTCCCAGGAAGGAAGGAGGAGTCTTATTATTCTCACATCATGTTTTCCTAGGCACTCTGCAAAAGAACCATAATAGTTTCTATACTATAGATTATACTGGGTATAATCTGCCATTCTACCTTCACCATGAGCACCATCACTATGGCCTTTGTCATCCATATGCTAAGCTTGAGCATTAAACCATCCAGATGGGTTAGCTGAGTATTTCTAATATTTTGATGTATGCCCACAGAATTTCTTAAGAAACTCCTATCCTCCTTCGATAGAAAAACCAAAAACTTCAAAAAAAAAAAAAAACCTTCAACTTGCACTTGGGTACCTAACAAAAAATAAAGTATAAATAAATTGTGATATATAAATAATGAAATACTACACAACTGTAATAAATGAGGGATGAGGGATTTAAACTGTAGCAATATAGATGGTGTCCTGTTAAGCAAAATAAGTAGCAAAGAGAAGCATGAATAAATATCAGGTGATCTCACCTGTGGTACAGAGAAGACTATCTTAAAATAAGGCCAGCTTCTTTGCTTCAGATTACAAACCTTTATTAACAAACTGTGGAGAGGCAGAATGAAGAATTACACTGCAGATGGCATAGGAACACAGATGGAGGGTCATGAGCACATCACTCTGGCCCTGAGTTTTGTTTTTTAAAGACTTAACTCCATAATTTAAATGAGAATTATTATTATCATTTGAGAATTATTTGAATGTTGTTTTATTTGGGGAAACAAGGGTGGAAAGGTAGATATGGAAGAATCCCCAAACAGGAACCTATGCCTTAGTGGTGGGCTAGTAACTTTGAACATAGATAACATAAACATTAGTACTCTTATAACCATCTAATATATAATATTTTTGAAGACTTGAGATATAAACCTTGGGGCAGAAGTAATAGTACAAGCAAGTAGAGCACTTATAGTTCCCTGAGCATTGAAATAAATGATCCCTAAGCATAGCGCATAAATGAAGCCAGAAATCATATAAAATAGAAAGTAAGAGAAAAAATTAGTTTAAATAGCCTCATTTTTTCTCTTCCCTTAATCTGACAAAATCAGATATCATTTCAACAAAGACTTTTTAGTTGTCATTTTAGGTACAATTCTAATGAAGAGTTTTAATTGACTAACTGTAATGGTATGGGGGAGGATTGGGGTTTTTTTTGTTGTTGTTGTTTTGAAGTTTTGATGTAAGACCTACACATTTAAGAAAAAGTTTGTATTCTGACATTCCTCTACAGATTGTGTCCTTTTTGACACTCCTTCTTCCCTATGCTTAAGTTAAAACTCATTGATTAGAAAATACTCTAATGTAATTCCCTGTAGAGATAATTTCTCCAAAGAATACTCAGTTTGTATGAGTGGAAAAAAATGCAATGGAACAGTATTTTCAAAATCATACTAAATTCAATCCCAGCATTGATGAACTATGTGATGGGTAAGAAATGCTTGTTATTTGGGGGCCGGGCAGTGGCGCTGGAGGTAAGGTACCTGCCTTGCCTGCGCTAACCTAGGACGGACCGCGGTTCGATCCCCCGGTTCCCCATATGGTCCCCCGTGCCTGCCAGGAGCGACTTCTGAGCGTCACCAGGTGTGGCCCAAAAACCAAAAAAAAAAAAAAAAAAAAAAAAAAAAAAAAAAAAGAAAAGAAAAGAAATGCTTGTTATGCAGGGTAAAAAAAAAGTTATATAAAGTTATGTTCTTTCCCCCTCCACATTGTCATGATATATCCGAAGCAGTAAATATAAAACAAGTAAGGGGAAGTGGCAAAATAAATTTTAGTACTAAAGGCAGTGTATATATAAAAGTAAAACCTGCTCAGCTAGGAATCCAGAAAAGAAAGGACAAGAGCTCAGATAGGATCCAATTGAGGTGTGTGAGAGCAGAAGTGGCTATAAGCAGTGGCCAGAGATTGGATTTGAACATGCGCCAATTGGAATCGAATCCAGACACAGCTCAGATGGAAAGTAGAGGAAATGAGCAAGTTTGTTCTCAATGATGGAGTTTCTCAAATGGGAAAATATGAGCTTTGAGTTTTTTCTACTTCAAATAGAGAATACAAGGATAGTACAAGCCTATACCTGACAATCTTTAGGAAAAGATTGGGTGAGTAATAAGCATTGCCCTCATCTCTTCCATACCAGGTAATAGAAACCAGGTAGCAGCTTTCTTCTATCAACTATCACCCTATCACCCAGATAGGAAACCTAGGATGATATATTATGGTCTGACTTTGGGGCTTCAGTCACCTATTATCTCACCCTGTCATGCATGGCATTCATTCCCAGATAATTTTATTCCACATTTGTCTAACCGAATAAAACATCACAAATTAAGTCTTCTTTTCTTTATACACACCATTACTTTTGCTATAACCACCTAAATTCCAAACAATGGGGGATTTTTTGTTTGGTTTGGTTTAGTTTGGTAGGGAGAGAATATACCTCTCCTACTCCCACTGTTGCTTGAGAGACTATAGGGTGCTGAAACTCAAACTCAAGTTTACCACATGCAAAAAATATACTTTGGCTCTACGTGACATCTCCTTACCTCTTTAAGTTGAATTTTCCCATAATTAAATTTTCACTCATATTCTCAGCAGTCTCTGGTTGTTGGTGATTTTTTAAAATACCAATCACTACTGGAAATTTAATGATTCTACTTTAGGCTTCAGACCTGGACTGCCCCCAAATTAGATAAATAAAACCACCAAAATCACAGCATCTTAATTATTAAGCAAACTCCAGAAAGAATCCAACCATTCCCAAGCCTCTATTAAGAGGTTTTAGACAAAATTAACAAATTAGAAAGTCAGAGCCCATCTCAAACTGAGAATAAAGAACTAAGAGAGAGAGGCAGGCTTCAGTTGCCTTGGCAATACCAGAAAACACCTTCGTTTTTTCCCCTGTACCACCCCCAATCTTGTGTGAAGACAATGTTATCAAAATAGACCACTGAGAGAAGCTGAAATTCAGCAGGTAGACAGACATTTTTTGTCTCCAGACAGTGTTAAACCAGAGACATTGGATTTCAGGATTTCTATTAACATGATCAAGTTCAGCAGCCAGGTAGGAGAAGCACTGTATGCCTGCAAGAGAGAATGAGCCTGTGGTGGCACCAAAACAGTTTTTGTGAGAAGCTTTTAATGTTGAATTTTATTGGTCTCAACCAGAGGGGCAGACAGGACACCAGAAAGTCTGAAAAAAAAGTGCAGCTCCACCTCCTCTTTCCAGTCCCCACATTTAGATCAACTCCACAGAAGATATATAATAAAAGGATTAAAAGATAAACTCACAAATGACTGCTTTTCAGAGAAATCTAAGCTTGCATGTTTTCCTATAGCCAGGGCAATATGTATGTGATTTTTAATTCTGCTTGCTTCTAGGAGTCTTTAGGTCACACTGAAAACTTCTATTTCTTTTTTTTTTTTTTTTTTTTTTGTGGTTTTTGGGTCACACCCGGCAGTGCTCAGGGGTTACTCCTGGCTCCATGCTCAGAAATTGCTCCTGGCAGGCACGGGGGACCATATGGGGCACCGGGATTCGAACCGATGACCTTTCGCATGAAAGGCAAACGCCTTACCTCCATGCTATCTCCCGGGCCCCTGAAAACTTCTATTTCTTACCATCTGTTTCATTCCCTAATATCATGCAACCAGCAACATAAGTAGTGTTTCCAGATCTTGGAGATGTTTGAAAGTTAGACCTCTGATCTAAAATAAAAACAGAGAAAGACATGTGTCCTTGAGGTAAGTGAATTCAGGAACTGAAGGTTGCAAGTAGATTAAGTAGGAAAGGAAACAAGCTGGCTTATTGCACTGGAATATGCAACAGTTCTTAACATCATTTTTGATACCTAGTGGTAAGGTGAGTATAAATTTATATATAAATAAGTTGGGTAAAAGGTGGGTTTAATTTGTGATGATTTTCTTATTCGGTTCACCACAAAACTCTATATGACATCAATGTTGTAGCTTACTGTATATGCTCTGAATTTGCTGTACATGGTCAGTGAGAACACACACTGTCTTGTCACTGATTTAGTGAAATATATCATTGAAGGAATTTAATCTGGAAAAGCATGATGATCCACAGTTTTCCAACCAATCCCATATTTGGAAGCAAATTGCAAAAGGTATTTACTGCTGGTGATCCATCTGCCTTTGACACTACAAATGGCATCTGCAGGGATCAGGTGGGTGCAGAGCCATTCAGTGTTTTCTGTAATGAGGTGAAGGATAAAGTTAAACATAAAAAGGTGAGTTCTATAGAAGAGATAGGTCTTTCAGAAGAAAACTCATGAATCCTCTGCTAAAAGATTTTTTAAGACACTTTAGGAAAGAAAGCAATGGCAAGAGGTGCTTCACTGTGGTGACCCACGGGCAATTAAATAATCTGGGTACCACTTTTAGCTCATAATGATAGCTCTGTATAGAAAGAAAGCAAAAAAAGTACATACATGTTCATTTGAATGACGGTATTGTCTTAAGACCATATAAGTCTCCACAGAAAGTGTTATGCCATTGAAGGAGGGTAATGGAGCGAGACACACATTTTGGTTTCCCAGAGGCCTTCAGTGATGCAGGGTGTTTGAAAGAAATCAGGGAAGTTGGGGATGCCAGTCATATTCCAAACAGAAAATGCACCCCTCTTCTACATAGTTTGTAAGTACACAGGCAGGACTAGTACCTCTAACATAGCAGATGTGGAAAAATGAGTTCAGGTATAAAAGAATGATACAACAGACACATATTGCCTATGAGGTTGCCCAGGACTCAAGAAGCCAGCTCTACAAACAACAAGATAAGGGTAGATGACAGTCTATATTATCACCTAAGTTCTACCTGCAGGGTACCCTAGGTCACAGAAAATCAAATTCTTAAGCTTCCAGAAGCCTTATATGAAACAACCAAGGAAAGATGAGCAGCAAGAACTTTTAGATCTTGGGGTGTGTCTAAGACAGATTTTCCAAGTTAAATTTCTTTTATCTGAATTTAAAGTCGAAGAATCAGTAAATTTTGTTTTCTTTTTCATGGGTCATTTTTTAAAGAGACTTGGAAATATGTGATTTGAAAATAATTCTATAAATTTCATGGGATTTGGAAATATCTAGGGGGTAGAGCACATGCCTTACATCAAGGTGCAAGGACTTAATTCCAGTGCCATAAAGTAATCCCTGATTACTGAGAAATATAGTCTTGGAGACTTTCAGGCACCGTCAAGGTGGTTCTTTGTGGCTTCTAGCATCACTTGACCCAAATATAAGTGTCTCATAGTGAGGGCTCTAACACTGATCCCTCAGGCTTAGTTGGTCAAGCGTTGCTGGATACAGTGAGCGCTACTTATGAATCTCTGATACAGACACACACAAATAGAACTCATACAATCATAAAAATGTTTTTTATTCTCAGAAAGTTTTGTCTTTTAAAAATTTATTTCCCCACTTCCAGGCCGGCTCCAGAGCTTGGCTTAGGGGTGGGGCTTGAACTCCTGTCCTTCGGGCCTGGGAGGGCCTTCCTCCCTTCCTGGAGCAGGATTTTCGGCCAGCAAGGGCTGGCCTTTGGCAGACCACCATATGTGCCAAAGGCCTCTTGGCCCGGCCTAGGGTAGGGGGACCCGGAATTGGGTCATCCGACCCCACTCTTCCTCTTTCCTCCAGATCTCCTGGTGGGTTCCTGGGAGGACCTTATGGGGCACCCTGGGCTTTCCCCACTTCCAGGCCGGCTCCAGAGCTTGACTTTGGGGGTGGAGTTTGATCTGGGGGGATGGCAGATAGCTGTTCAGCTATACTCATGCTGTCATTGACAATTTCATACCAGTCTACATGTTGCAAACTGCGCGGGGGCACTAGCTAGGAACATATACTCCTCCCAACCTTCAGTACCCAGATTTACCCTTCTTAACTTCAGTAACACACAGTTCTAATCTCAGATCAAAGACATACAGTGAATCTATCAATCCCAGAACTATTTAGAAGGACATAAATTGAACACATATATCTTTTGAATATTTTATGTGTATTTTCTTTAACAGCTATAACTCTCTCTATATATTCTTCTACCGTGATGTTTCTATCCACTTTTCATCTTGTCTTTTCTTTGTAAGCTGGTCAGTAAGGATTGTTGGTGGAAATGTCCCTCAGTTTAATGCCTATGATTGAACTATGTCATGGAGATTGTTGGTCTTGTTCCTATTGCCTCCAGATGCACAGATAGCGCTACATGGCATTGATTCTTGTTTGCATAGACACATTAAAATGGGAAAATACTATACATACAGATAATTTCTTATCTAATGGAGGTAGGAACACACAAATCTCTGTACAATGTACCTTACACCCTGAACATTGATATAATGACCTGGCACAGGCCTCAGAAGAATGAGCATCCTCCATTCACGCCAGAACCAGGCAAGCTATCTACGGAACATCCAAGGTCTTTTTACAGCAACATCTGGAAGCAATCCTCTACCAGGGAAGACACTACCAAGGCTCTGACATCGACCTCCTGAAAAGAGACTTCCGTTAACACTGAGAAGACTTGACAACAACAATGACCTGCTCCACAAGACATGGTTCTTTCTATTGCTCCTTGAGTGTGAGATGAAACGAGAGGTTGCTCTGCACCATCCTGACTGCAATATGGGATATGCAGACTCCAGGATCTTTAACACAGAAGCATGATACCAACAACAGAGACTATGTGAGGAATGGAGGTGTATTGCCACTACAGACGATGACTTGGATTGGACAAACTAGTTTGCCTGCAGCCTAGAGTCGGTCTTGTGCCAGGAAACTTCAGGGGTAGGGTCTCCTTGTATTTAGGCCATAATTTTTCTTTCCATGTCCCTTATATTTTGGTGGGCCTATGCAAACAAATGCCACTCTAGCATCGTTTTTTACTATGTTCCCTTGACTCCAATCCTTAAGAAAAACAACCCACTGAAACTTTTGAGGTTAACTTAAACTAGTATGCATGTGCAC
>PVKC010036246.1:0-13268 GCA_004027635.1 Crocidura indochinensis
CCTTCCTTCCTTCCTTCCTTCCTTCCTTCCTTCCTTCCTTCCTTCCTTCCTTCCTTCCTTCCTTCCAGATGCTTGGAAGCCACACTGTTTTGGGAACCAAACTGGGTATCTAGTTTTGCATGCACTCAGCTCCTGAGTTATCTCAGTTCATTTTCCAGTTGTTTGTAAGCCAGAGAAATAGGACAGGGGTCAAAGCACTTTCTTTACATGCAGTTGAACCTGACTTAATGTCCCACACTGCCTATGGTCCTTTGAGCACAGTCAGTAGTTATATCTGAGCAGAGACAGGAGTAAGCTCTGAGCACAACTGGTGTGGTCCAGAAACAATAATAAAAAAATGCTGATGGAATTACTTCCTCCTGTGTTGGGTCACCCCCACTGTAGAAATTAGGAACTAGGCTCAGAGGGTTGTTTTTATTCCTTTTATTTTCTTTTTTTGTTTATTCAGAGGGTTGTTTTTATTTTTAACCACACTCAGTGGCTCTCAGGGGTTACCCCTGGCTCTACACTCAGATATTACTCCTGGAAGGTTCAGGGAACCATATGGTATGTGTGGATCAAACTGCATGCAAAGCAAACTCACTGTGCTATCACACCGGCCACAGGCCCAGAAGTATTAAAGGACTTATTCATACTTCACCATGTTATCAGCTCTAACTGGCCACCATATCCTGTGACTCTGACATTCTGTGCATATCTTGCAGAGGAATCATGATTGGTGGCTCTGGGGTCTTGGTTTTCAAAGTCTTAGGTCCTTTGCTTATAATACCTTCCTCTCCTTGTTATCTATTATTTATTGAGGGGGGTAATTCTAGGTGGTGCTCAGGGGTTACTCTTGGCTCTGATGTCAGAAATTGCTTCTGGCAGGTTCAAGGGACCATTTGGGATGCTGGGAATCGAACCGGGATCCATCTGGGGTTGGTGTGTGCAAGGCAAAAGGTTGGTGTGTGCTATTGCTCCAGCCCCCTTGTTACCTTTTAGAATTCAACTGACACCTAAGAATTCAATAGGTAGTAGCGTAGGGTTGGTGGAGGGACATGGTTGACTGCAAAGCAGACGCTGGGGAATATTTTGGGTGATGGGCTGCTCTATTTGGTCGTAGTGTTGCAGGCACACAATGCTCTTCAGATACACAATGTTTTGCATTTGTCAGAGCCCGGAGGACTGCACAGCACAAAGCTTAAGCTCTTGCATTTGCAGGCAAACCTTCATTCCTCCTCTCACTCCTCATGGTCCTCATTCAAAGTCTACCATGAACACCAATGCTCAGGAAGTAATTATAGTTTGAATCTCTTTCTCCATCTCTTAAAACACTAGAGCAGTGAGTACCCTTAGGGCTCACTGAAGACCCTTAGTCCTCACCCTCTGCGCTCAAGGGCAGGTCTGAATCTCTTTTCTGAACTTGGTTCAGGCAGTGCCTGGAATCAAGCTAGGACCTCGCACATGTAAGGCAAATGCACTGCCATTGAATCACCCATATTCTTGACTCTTTTCTTCTAACATAACAACAACAAGGAGCCAGAGCAATAGCACAGTGGTAAGGCATTTGCCTTGCATGTGGCCAACACAGGAGAAACCCCGGTTCTAATCTCGGCATCCCATATGGTCCCTCGAGCCTGCCAGGAAGAACTTTTGAGCCAGATCCAGGTGTGATGACCCAAAAGCAAAACAAACAAACAAACAAACAAAAGCCAAAGTAAAAAAAAGGCCCACAACAACAAAACCTAAACTTTTTATTTGGGATTTGAGGTAGGTCACCAGTACAGTATATGCTTTGCATGTAAAATGTTCTGGATTACATCTGCAGCATCCCTAACCAAAACCACAGCCCAAAATAACAATGATAAAACCCTTTTATTTTGAGCTAATTGAAAATTCATGTGCAGCTATCAAAAAATGACATAAGGAATTGGAGCAATTGTACAGGGCACTTAAAGGGCACTGGCCTTACAAATGGCCATTCTGAATTCAATTGCCAGCACTGCACTTAGTCCTCTGACCCATGTCAGGAGTGATCCTTGAACTGAGAGCCAGGAATAAACCCTGAGCACTTCTAGATATGGTTCCAACATTAATTAATTACTTAATTAAAATGATGGATCAGAGACCCAAGCATGGCTAGGTGTGGGCAATCCACAAAGAAAAGAAAGAAAGTATAAGAGGGTCAGGATATAGGGTACAGAGGCTAAGATGCTTGTCTTGCAAGTGGCCAATCTCGGTTCCATCTCCAGCACCCCAGATGGTCATTCATACACCACTAGGAGTACAGAGTCCTGAGTACAGAGCCAGAAGTAACCCCTGAATATCGCTTGGTATGGCCCCAAAACAATAACAAATAAATTAATAAAATAAAAAATTAAAGAAAGTATAACAGATTCTGTAGCCTTTCACCTTATCTTTGTCTCAGTCTCTGTCTCTGTGTGTGTCTCTCTCTTCCTCTATCTGTATGTCAGTCTGTCTGTCTCTCATGCCACACCTGTTAGGGTCTGAGTGGACCACCTGAGTCAGTACTGAGAGTCAGACCACTTCTAATAATGCAAGATGCAAAAGGGAGATTATTTGACTGGTTGAGGTCCAAATCTCATTCAACCAAAGGAGTCTTGAGGACTCCAAGTTAAATCTTCAAACAGTATATACAGAGCTTTACAGGTTTCAACAATTCAAGCTTTTCATTGATGAATACAATAATGCAAGCATTTCTCCACTTGAACAGAAATCACATCAAAAATCACATCATGCTTAGAGTGGATGTCCCAGCTTATTGCTGACTCAACTTTGTGTCAGGGGATTCTTATCTGGGAACATTTGGATCCACCTAGTTCCTCTATTTCAACTGAATAGGGAGGATCTTGCTAATTACAGGGTACATTTTGCAGTTTCATCTTTAGGCTAACACCCTCAGCCTATGGGGAAGTTATAGAGTGGAAAAATATTTTACAATGGCTTTACTGGGGGCTAAGGACCAGCTGGTCTTAGGCCCAGGGGGCTTTGGTTCTCACACACTCACCATACTTGGTGTTTATTCTTGGCTCTGTGTTCAGGGATCATTTCTGGAGGGTTTGAAAAAAACATATGAGGTGCCTGAGATAGAATGTGGGTCTGTCATGTGCCAGACAAAGTGTCCTCCCCATTGTACCATTACTCCAGCCTATACCTGGTTGCTCTTGATGGTAGGAACACACCTAGCTGTAGCAGAGACTCCCAGGTAGGAATTTGCATTGAGCACATCACCCACTTTCTTTAGACTGTACCAGATCTGTGCACACTTGTTTTTGTGTGAGTAGACAAGTGCATACAGCAATTACAAGCATTTCCTTAAAGATCTCTGTGATCCCTATGGAGGAGATTCTGTGAGACTACCACCATCATGGGCAGACCTTTTGCTGTACACATGTCTTTCTGGGACACTTGCTGGTGGTCATACTCTGGCTTGATGGTTCTCCGAGTGCACCACTATCATGCATCAGAGTGCTATAGGCAGCCTGTGAGAGGTGCAGGTTTCAATACTTTCTATAACCCTAACCTAACATATCTGGGGGAGGAGAGTCAGGGGTTTGGGCCATACCAGACTGTGCTCAGGACTTACTCCTGTTTCTGCATTTAAAGTTAGATCTGACAGGGTTGGACAATCCTACTCAGCGGTGAAGTTCAAAGCACCTTTACCTGCCAGATTATCTCTAAACTATATTTTGAACAGGCTACACATCACCTTGCGCTTGAACAGGCCTCAGATGATCTCCTACTCCCTACCTCAAACCTATTCTGCACTCCAGGCTGCAGAGATCCATCTACACCTGCATTGGCCCTGTGCTGACTGGCATAGCATAAACCAAGCTGCCAGCATCATGCCCTACCATCTCCCCTCTGCTCCCACTCATTATAGCTCAGTGCCTGCAGACCCTCAGAACACACCCCTACTTTCTTCAAACCCTGAGGCCTGCTGTGTCCTTCTGGCTCTTCTCTGCCTGCTGCAAGCCCCTTCAAGTGGACCCTTGAACAAAGGGGGGTAGGAATCGCGCTTGCGCACTTCCTTCCCTTGTTCCATCTATTCTGCGCAGGGTGCACATGGCCAGGGGGACGTGTGAGCTCTTGGCTGGGCCCCAGAGGCCCTGCAATCCGAGCCCCCTCAGACACAGAGATGAGGAGATGATCGGAGTTTCATTTGGGGTGAGTCAACGGTTTTAAGTGGCTGTTTCCCCATAATGCCCAAGCCCCTAACTGCGATAAGAGGCATTGGGCGGTTTCCAGTTCGGAATCCAGCTCTGAGACTTGCTTCACTGGGAAGTGTCTGGAGATATGGGGTGGGGAGGCCTGGGCCCCTCTTCCTGGGCCTTTCCATCTACCTCCCAGGAACTGTCCTGTTCCCCACAGAGTGAAGGGAGGCGGGGAGATGAGATTGCCTAGCTAGGGTAACCCGACTCCACAGCCAGTGTCTGCAGGCCCCACTAGGGGAGGGGGCTTGGGACCCCATGAAGCAGCTCCTGCAGCTCCGGGGGCCCCTGGAGGGAGACAAGTAGTGGAGTGGCCTCCAAGTCCCCTCCTCTGCTGCCCCCTCCTTCCACGGCTCCCTCGAAATCCGAGCCGGGGGGCCTAAAAATAGCCCCCGAGGCGCAACCGCCTGCCGCCCTGGTGACCTTCTGGGTAGCGGAGGCCGAAGGCGGGCGGGCCGGCGGGTGGCAGGAAGGCAGGGCGCCTGGCCCCCCAGAACTCATCTCCCCGGCACCTTCCACCTGGTGCCCCTGGCCGGGTCTGGGTTCAGCGCGTGCCTCCCCTTGGCCATCCAGCCCAGCGCATCCAGAGACCATGCAGAAAGCCCGGGGCACGCGAGGCGAGGACGCGGGCCCCAGGGCACCGTCCAGCCCCGGGGTGCCCCCGAAGAGGGCCAAGGTGGGGGCCGGCGGCGGGGCGGCGGCAGTGGCCGGGGCGCCCGTCTTCTTGCGGCCGCTGAAGGACGCGGCTGTGTTCGTGGGCCGCGACGTGCGGCTGCGGGTGGCGGTGAGCGGGACGCCCCCGCCCAGCCTCAGCTGGTTTCGGGACGGGCACCCCCTGTCCACGCCGGCCCCTGAGCCCAGCTGCCTGTGGCTGCGGGACTGCGCGGTGAGCGATGCGGGCGTGTACAGCTGCAGCGCGCACAACGAACGGGGCCAGGCCTCATGCCAGGCCGTTCTCACTGTGCTGGAGGTTGGAGGTAATGGGGGCCCTGGCGGGGTGGACTGACACCCAGGCCCAGAAGGGCTGGCCGGACCACGTGTTGGAAGCCCGGGTTCATCCAGCTTTTTATTTTAAGGAATTATTATTATTAATTATTACTATTATTATTACTATTACTATTATTACTACCGAGTTTAGACTACACCTGACATGTTCAGGGCTTTCTCCTGGCTCTACACTAGGGGATCACACTCCTGAGCTCAGGGGATCATATGGGGTGTCCCTGGGATAGAGCCACGTGCAAGGCCTGCCCCATTCAGCTTCTTCTTGGGGCTTCTCAACTTAAGTGGTTCAAGAGAAAAAGGGTGTCCAGAGTCAGCATTGGGTAACCAAATCTGAGCTCCATTGGGCCTCTCTGAAAGGAGCATTCTCTTTCTTCATGGAGAAAGGAGGACTCTTCTTCATCCACTTCAGTTATCAGACCCCTGGTCTGTCTCTCATAGGGCTCACCTGAAGAAGGGACTAGATGCCAAGTAGGAGAGCAGAGAAGAGGGGATGGGCTCAGACCTCCCTACAATTTTTGTTTTGTTTTTGGTTTTGGGGTCACACCGGCAGCATTCAGTAGCTACTCCTGGCTCCACACTCAGAAATCGCCCCCAGCAGGTTCGGGGGACCATATGGGATGCCAGGATTCAAACCACCGTCCTTCTGCATGCAAGGCAAACGCCTTGTCGCTGTGCTATCTCACCAGCCCCTACAATTCTTGGGGCTGGTTGGTGTGGTTGGGACCATGTGGAGGGGGATGAGGCAGAATGGGGACAAGCGGGAACTGGGAGCAAATCATTAAAAGGTTGAGCCAGGGTTGGGCATGCACAGGTGTTTGCATGTGAGAACATGTATGTGCATATATGTGTGTATGTATAATCTGTGACAGGCCTATGTGTGTAATAGCTGAGTCAGGGTGAGTAAAGCTGATCTGCAAAGCCTATGGGCCGGGTCTACTACAGCTGGAGGCCACAGAAGGCAGATACTGGCTGGTGTGGATTCCTGATGTGGGGGTGGGGGTTTAGTCAGTGTAGGGTCCTGCTAAGGCTAGTGTGGGTGCCAGACCGAGGCTGATCCTCCTCTGCATTCCTTTTTGACTTCCTCAAGCCCTGTGTCAACCAGTTCTTGCCAAAGGCAGCTTAGTCGGCTGGACCCAGAGAACTGAGCTCTGAGTAAGCTGACTGAGGTTGGTGGAGAGCAGGGTAAAGACTAGAGGGGTGGGGACCAGAGAAATAACACAGCGGGGAGGAGGTTTGCCTTGCATGCTGCTGACCCAGGTTACTTCTCCAGCATCCTATATAGTTCCCAAACACTGCCAGGAATGACCCCTAAGAGCAGAGCCAGGAGAGCTGCTGGATGTGGCCCCAAAACAAAGACAAAAAACAAAATTAGAGGAGTGTTACTTTGTCTCAGAAGAAGGTGATATTATATGGGGTATGAACATGGGTGCTGAAGAAGTCCAGCCCAGGAGGGAAATTTCTAGGGAATAGCAGTGTCAAGATATAGGGCAAAAGAGAACCCCATTTTTGTACAGACCTACCTGTCTCTTCTCCTGCCTTCTTCCTGAGAGACATCAGTGAGGATGGTTCCCTCTGAAGCCTCAGGCTTTGTCAGGCACAGGCTCTCTCAGGCTGGCTGTCATGTGTGTTTGAGTGAGCATGTGTGTGGAGTCTGTGAGTGTATGAATGTGAATTATTTGTGTGTATGTAATTGTGTGAATGTATATATAAGCATATATGAGTGTGTGGTTGCATGTGAGTGAGTGTGTGTGAATGTGATTTTGCATATGATTGTATGAGTTGTGTGAATGTATGTGTGTATGTATGAATGTGAATGTGTGTGTGTTTAGGGGTGATCTATTAGAGATCTGAGCAGAAGATTCAAACTCCTTAGGGTCAGAGGTCTGAACACACCCGAGGTCAAAGGGCAAGGCTGGAAGAGTACCAATCTGGAAATCTAAGAGGAAGGCTGTAGGTGGCCACCATGTTTGTGTCATTTTGGAAGACCCGCAGAGAGCCCAGCCTTCCTGTGTGAGGAACTGAGGCCCTAAGCAGGAATGCTGAAAGAAAAGGGCCACCCTAAAATTCAAGACAAATCCTCTAGGTTTCTGCTTTTTTTTTTTTTTTTTTTTTTAAATTTATTTCTCAAGAAGTTCCAGAGTTGGGCCCGGAGAGATAGCACAGCGGCGTTTGCCTTGCAAGCAGCCGGTTCAGGACCAAAGGTGGTTGGTTTGAATCCCAGTGTCCCATATGGTCCCCCGTGCCTTCCAGGAGCTATTTCTGAGCAGACAGCCAGGAGAAACCTTTGAGCACTGCTGGGTGTGGCCCAAAAACAGAAAACAAAAAAACAAAAAAAAGAAGTTCCAGAGCAATAGTAGAGTGGTGGTGTGCTTGCCTTGCATATGATCAACCTGGCTTCTATCCCCTGACCCCCATAGAGACTTCCGAGTCTCATCAAGAGTGATCCCTCAACCCCAAGCACAGATTCAAGAGTAAACTCTGAATTCCATTTACTATTCTCCACCCCCCCAAAAAAAGTTCCCAAGATAGGATAATGAGCAGGGTATGAAAGGAGGCCTTCCTAGACTGTCCTATTTCCCAAATGAGGACTAGCAACAGGGCTCTAGAGTCCCCTTCCCAGCAGCATCCTTCTATAACTTGGGCCCTGACAGGGCTGACCTAGAGAGAGGAAAGGCAGGTGGACCAGCATGTTGGAGAGGCTGTGCTTATTGTGGGTCCCTGGCTGCTATGGGTCTGCATCAGGGCTGGAGTGGGAGTGCTTTTGATAGTCACATTAGAACAGGAGGAAGTTCCGGCTGCAGCCAGTCACGTTTCAGAGCTTGTTCACACTGGCAAAATCTTTACCCCGAGAGCAGCCTTACAATTATTATTAATTGGTTATAATTGTAGTCATTTGCGATAGTATGAATAGCTACTATTACAGCTATCCCGGCCATTGTGCACAGGGAATATGCAGGGAATATATAAATCATGATCTCACATATACATGGTGTGCCATTTAAGTCCCAAGCAACCTGGGGATAGCTGGGGCTCAAAAGGATCAAACAGCATGTCCTGTTGGACAGTTAGAAGGTGGCAAAGCCTGGGTTTGACCCAGGGCAAAGAACCTGGAGCTTAACTCCTCTATCCCTCTGACAGGATGTTGGAGAGGGAGGGGGTTTGCTTCTGTGATACTGGGACACTGATTGGTTGCATCTGGCTTCTGTCCCTGCTATTGCCCACCTCCCAACTCCTCCTGGACCTGCCCAGAGACAGTTCCTGAGCTACTCTTAGGCTTAGACTTCCTCATGGAAGACTGTTGAGGTTGAGATCCACTGCAGGAGAACTTCAGGGTTCTCGAGGAAGCTCAGCCAAAACCTGGCTGCAGAGGAGAAGGCAGTTTCCTGGATGGAATTGCTATCTGGCTCAAAAGATGGGGCTGATGAGAAGGTTCCTGGCACACACAATGCCTGTGATGCAGTGCAAGGATGGAGGAACATGGCCTGGCTTAGGGAGGCTGGCCTGGAAAAGAAAAAGATGAAAGATGGCTGATTGAAGAGTTGGGAGCAAGGATAGCAGGGGCATGGAACTAGGTTATGGGATAAGAAACAAAGAGGAAAGTGTGACAGGAATGTAGGTTACTGGATAAAGTATTATTTATTTTGGGGTCACACCTGGTGGTCCTCAGAGTTTACTCCTGACTCTCTGCTTAGGGATCATTCCTGGTAGGGCTCAAGGACTTTATAGGATGCCAGATTGACTGCAGGCAAGGCAATCATCATAATCCTCTGTCCTATGTCTCATGGCCATTGGTAGTCTTTGTTTTTGTTCGTTTGTTTGTGTTCAGGGGTTACTTCTGGCTCTGTACTCAGAAGTTGCTCCTGGCAGGTTCAGAGGACCATATGGGATACTGGAAATCAAACCAGAGTCCATCTGGATTTGGTTGCATGCAAGGCAAATTGCCTACTGCTATGCTATCACTCCGGCTTCCACTGGTAGTCTTTAATATGCATTAAACATGCTGTCCTGGGGCGAGATTGATAGCACAGTGGTAGGGTGTCTGCCTTGAATACGGCTGATCCAGGATGGACCTGGGTTCTATCCCTGGCGTCCCATATGGTCATTCAAGCCAGGAGCGATTTCTGAGCGCATAGTCAGGAGTAACCCCTGAGCATCAATGGATGTGGCCCCAAAACAAAATAACAACAACAACAACAAAAACAAAAAGTGGTCTTGTAGCTTTAGTTCCAATTCTAATCCCTACGTATTTTTATAACTTAAACATAAAAATGAGCTTCAAAGAGGAAATGGTCAGCCAACATTTTCCTGAGGTCACATGTCTAGGGAGATCGAGGGCCAGGCTTATGAGTTCACATTGAGAACTCAACAAAAAGAAACCCAGGTATCCATCTAATTGACCATATCTCCCCAAACCACTGCCTGACTCAGCCTCTGAGACAACAGACATTCTTCTCTTGAGGAGGAGGACTTGCAAAGTGAGTGATGAGCAAGTGATCAGAGAGAGGGCGCCTTGAAGCTTGGAACATGGAAGGCTGGAGGAGGGACTCTCTGCTCAAGAATTGGGGCAGGGGTCAGAGGAGAAAGATTGTAGCCAGAACGGTCAAGTTACTGATGCTCACTGATGTGTGTGTTAGTTGGAAGATTCAGAAGCAGGGTCTGGAAGGTTCCGGTGCCAAACAAAAGAGCTAAAGGATAACAGATGGTAGTTCATGCTGGGAACCTGAAGGCATAGAGAGCATAAGAGGGGATGAAGACCAACAAGCACAGGGGAAGGGGAAGGACAAACATCATCTGCGTGGAGTGTTTTCTCCCAATACCTTTCACCACCATTGTTGTTTGGGGGTTATATCTAGGGGTGATCAGGTGCTATTCTGGCTGGGGGTCATTCCTAGTTGTGCTCAAGAGATGATGTGGTGCTAGTGATCCAATCTTTGACCCGTCACATACAAAGCATATGCTCAGTGCTTTGAGCCATCTTCCTGGCCCTTGTCATTAGCTTTTCCCTTTTTGTGAACCTGAAATGTGCATGTTGGAGGAAGGGTCAAGAGGAAACCTGGAGGGACCCGGAGAGATAGCACAGTAGCGTTTGCCTTGCAAGCAGCCGATCCAGGACCAAAGGTGGTTGGTTTGAATCCCGGTGTCCCATATGGTCCCCCGTGCCTGCCAGGAGCTATTTCTGAGCAGACAGCCAGGAGTAACCCCTGAGCACCGCTCTGGGTGTGGCCCCCCCCAAAAAAAAGTGAGGAAACCTGGAGCTGGGAGTGAATCTAATTAGTGATCACATCTTGGGTGGAGATCTAATGAGTGGAGGGGGGGGATGGAAAGAATGGAGACATGGTCAGAGCCTGGGCAGAAGAGACTCCTGACACTTCCTAGAAGATCTAGAGCAACATACAAGAGGGTCTCCTCTCTTGCTGTTTCTTGGAAAAGGCTCTGGGTGCAGTTAGGAAGGAGTGGAAGGCTGGATGAAAGAGCTGATCCAGGAAGATGTGCTATCCCCATCCCTGGCACTAGCATCCTCTGCAACCCCACTCAGACAACTTCCTCTATTTATCCAGCACTCATGTGCCAACTACTGTTTTGTGTGCTTTGATGTGTGTGCATGCACACACACATACACATGCATATAAACATGGAGAAGGGGGTAATGGGGACTGAGGCAGACCAAAATGCTTGTCTTCCTAAAGAAGATTTTTCAGGAGGGGACCTAGACAACAAGTAGAAAACTTATGTCAGCATTACAGTGTGTGGGGTTGGAGAAGTAATATTAGGACTGGGTGCTTATTTTACACTCAGCATATTGAGAATTTGGTACCCAGCATTCCTATATGAACCCCTGAGCCTACCAGGAGTGATCCCTGAGCACAGAGCCAGAGTAAGCCCTGAGCACAGCCAGGTATGGCCCAAACACTTCCCTCCCCCAAATTACATATGGAGTGTGTCATAAAGAAAGAGTGGGGTGGGACTGGAGCTATAGTACAGTGGAATAGTTACTTGTCTTGTATGCAGCCTACCCGAGTTCAATTCCCAGCCTCCCTTATGGTCCCCCAAGCCCTCCAGAAGTGATCCCTGAGCACAGAGCCAGGAATAACCCCTGACCGCCTCTAGTTGTGGCCCCAAAACAAAAATAAGCACACAAAATCAGAGTGAAATAAGTGAAGGGTGTGGGATATACAGTGAATCAGGAAGAAAGGAGAATGGCAAGAGGGTAACAGGTGGGCCTGGCTGAGAGGAGGGTGTGTGGCAACACTGGGAAGGATTTGGTGGCTGGGGGTATTGCTGTTTAAGGAAAGGAGCTGACTGTGCCAAGATGGAAAGTCTAAGGACAGAGGAATAGTAGAGAACACAGCCCCCAACCATGGAAGAAAAATGGGACCAGCTGCAGGCGACTCAGTCCATGCCCCAGGCCAGCCTGGAGGGGGTGGGCAGCATGGGGCCTCAGCTGGAACACAGAATCCTACAGGCCTCGCCTCATCCAGCTGTCCCGTCACTCATGTCTGCTACCCATTGGTTATTTTTGCTACGGAATGTGCCAGCCCCTCGGATTCTCCTGGGGAACAGGGGCTCAGGTTACCCCCCTCTTCTCACACAGCTCCCCATCTGTGAGTAGATGTGTTGAGAGTGGACAAGGCAAGCAGCTGTGGGTGTCGGGGTCTTCTGGCTGGAACTGACAGGGACTCTGAGGCTTCCCCTCCTCATGGCTGGGCATATGCCAATCTGCACACAACACTTTAGCCTTGGGATAACACCACCCCAGATAAACATGATCTTCAGCTTTATGATAAAAGGGTCAGTGGACAGAGTGATAGCAGAGTGTGGAAAGTGTTTGTCTTGCACACAGCTGACCAGGGTTCAATCTCTGGCATTGCATATGGTCCCTGAGACCACCAGGAGTAATTACTGAGTGTAGAGCTAGGTGTAACACCTGAGCATCGCCTGGCATGCACCCCAAAACAAAGCAACACAAAATAAACAGAAAAAGATAAAAGGTACCAGAGCGATAGCACAGCAGTAGAGTGTTTGCCTTGCACACAGCCAACCCTGACAGACCTCGGTTCGATTCCTGGCAACCCATATAGTCCCTAGAGCCTGCCAGGGGTGATTTCTGAGTGCAGAGTCAGGAGTAACCCCTGAGTGCAGCAAGGTGTGACCCCAAAACAAAATAAAGATAAAAGGATCCAATGACCCAGAGAAACAGTACACCAGGTGGCTTGGGTTCAGTCTCCAGCATCTTATAAGGTCCCCTGAGCATCACCAGGAGTCATCCTGAGTACAGAGCCAGAAAAAAAAATCACTGTGCAGTTGGGTGTGATCAGTCTCTGCTTCCCCCAAAGCTGAAATGATCGTAAGCTGGAGCATCTTTGGGAGCCAGATAAAGTGAAAACGAGCAAGGTCTGTTGGCAACTGGAATCACTTCAGCATATGCTTGTGCAGGCTGGACCAACTTAATGAGTTGGCTCTGTGCTTTCAAGGAGTGAAGTCTTGGCATGGAGAGATAGTACAGTGCTGACCAGAGTTCAGACCCCAGCATTACATATCCCCCCACTCAGCGAGATCTCCCCAGATTACTAGGAGTGATCCCTAAGCACAGAGCCAGGAGTAAGCCCTGTGCACAGTTGAACAGGGTCCCAAAACTAAAGTAAATGAGAAAAGAAGTGAAGTCTGGCTGGGGCTATAGTTCTATGTTGACCTACCTGGTTTGTGTGTGAGGTCCTAGGCTTAATCTCAGGTTTCTACAAATATGTAAAGTTTGTGGATCTTCCCTTCAGTCACCATGTGACATTTTAAGGAGCAATATTCAGTGTAACTCAATGTCTTTTAAGTAGTAACTCAATGACATTTAAGCAGTAGTTCAACAACAATGCATGATGGGTTCGAATTCTTGGGTGGCACATCACCTCTCTGTGCTAGTTTTCCCCTTTGTTTTGAGGATTAACTGAGTTAATTCATGTGAAGTACTTAGGAAGCCAGAAATGTTAATGACGCTTGGAAGAAACTTCTCAGAACCCATTTTATACGCCTTGTATATATAGGGAGGAGCTCAGGTAGACA
>PVKC010036247.1:0-13277 GCA_004027635.1 Crocidura indochinensis
CCTCCAAAATCTGGAAATTGAGCTCCCATTCGACCCAGCTATTCCACTTCTAGGGATATATCCTAAGAACACAAGAATACAATACAAAAACCCCTTCCTCACTCCTATATTTATTGCAGCACTATTCATAATAGCCAGGCTCTGGAAACAACCAAGATGTCCTTCAACAGACGAGTGGCTAAAGAAACTGTGGTACATATACACAATGGAATATTATGCAGCTGTCAGGAGATATGAAGTCATGAAATTTTCATATACATGGATGTACATGGAATCTATTATGCTGAGTGAAATAAGTCAGAGGGAGAGAGATAGATGCAGAATAATCTCACTCATCTATGAGTTTTAAGGAAAATATAAGTCATTTTTGTAACATTCCTCAGTATGAGGGAACTGAAAAGCCTGTATAGAGTACAGGTGGGGGTGGGTTGAGAGGGAGGTCGTTTTGGGGCACTGGTGGCGGGAAAGTTGCATTAGTGAAGGGGCTGTTTATAAAAGAAGTTAAAGAAAAAATTTAAAAAATTAAAAGAAAAAAAATAAGGCCTCCCAATTCTTATCACAGGCTGTGTTCTTTACACTGACTGTATAGAAATAGGAGGTACAGTAAATGCACCCCATATACACCTCAACCCAGACCCTTGCCGGGTCTGTATTGTGAATCTGGGGACAAAAAAAAAAGAATTCAAGGAATTCTTGGAATATCGAATTTACAATACTAGAATACACAAATGAGAATTCTGAATATAGTACTTAGAATTTTAGAATTTAGAAATTAGTATTCTGAAGGTAAAATTTAGAATTTTAGAATGAAGGATTTAGAATTCTCAATAAAGAATTCAGAATTTTACAATTTAGCATTCTGTATATAGAATTTAGAAATTTAGAATTTAGATTTTAGAATTCTGGATATAAAATTTTGAATTTTATAATACAGAATTTTGAATTTGCAAGTTTATATTCAATTTTGAATGCCTGAATTTTAGAATATAATTTGAATTTTTAAATTTAGAGTCTAAGTATTTAGAATGTATTAATAAGTATCTCAGAATCTAGAATTTTAGAGTTTTAGACTAAAATGTAGTGATTTATCAATTTAGACTTTGATTTGGTTATTTATAACTATTTTCTTTTTTTTACTTTTGGGGTGCCCTCAGCAGTGCTCATGGGAAATTCTGGCTGTCTGCTCAGAAATACCTCCTTGCAAGCACTGGGGGTTGGAGGTTATGCGACACCAGGATGTGAACCAATCACATTTTGTCCTGGGGCTGCTGCTTTCAAGGCAAACACTGCTGTGCTATCTCTCTGGGTCCTATTTATGGCTTTTTGTTTTTCTTTCTAATACATGGGGCCTCACCTGACAAGCACTGGCCGGGAAACAGATGCCTACACTTGTGCCACCACAGTAATCAAGTAACCAGTATTTTCTGACATATAAGAAGACCTTTCTGCCCATGAAGAACTTCATAAATCTGTAGTCATGTTCTATACTGATATATGGCATGACAAAACTTGTTCCAGATCTAAGAGTTTTATGAAATGTCTCATGGGTTGAATGGTTTTCTAGAAGACCTCAGGGAATTCTTGGAATATTTAATTTGGAATATTAGAATACAGAAATTGGAATTCTGAATGTAGAACTTAGAATTTTAGAATTTAGAATTTAGTATTCTGAAGTTAGAATTTAGAATTTTAGAATGAAGGAATTAGAATTCTGAATACAGAATTTAGAACTTTACAATTTAGCATTCTGAATATAGAATTTAGAAATTTAGAATTCTGTATATTGAATTTAGAATTTTATAATATAGAATTTAGAATTAGCGAGTTATATTTCAATTTTGAATATTCGAGTTTTAGAATAAAATTTAGCATTTAGATTTTGGAATTTAGAATCTTAGTATTTAGAATGTATTAATAAGTATTTCAGAATCTAGAATTTTAGAATTTTAGACTAAAATGTATTGATTGATCAGTTGAGACTTTGATTTGATTTTTATGACTATTTTTAATTTTTATTTTTGGGGTGCACCCAGCAGTGCTCATGGGTAAATTCTGGCTGTGTGCTCAGAAATACTTATTCGCAAGCACCTGTGGTTGGGGGCATATGGTATACCAGGATGTGAACCAACCACCTTTTGTCCTGGAGAGGCTGCTTTCAAGGCAAACACTGATGTGCTATCTCTCCGGATCTTATTTATGACTTTTTGTCCTTCCTTTCTAATATGTGGGGCCTCACCTGGGTTGCACTGGTCAGGACACAGATGCCTACAATTGTGCCACCACAGTTATCAAGTAACCAGTATTTTATGTTAAAGAAGAAAAACTCTCTGCCCATGAAAATCTTCATAAAGTGTGTGGTCAATGTCTGTAGTGCTATATGGCATGACAAAACTTGTTCCAGATTCAGGGACGAGTGTTCTCACTCTCTTACTTTGAAGAAGTTACTTACATCTAAGATTATAGGAAGTTTTTCATTGTTTGCAGAGTCTTCTTATGAAGAACTCAAGGAATTCTTGGAATATTGAATTTAGAATATTAGAATACAGAAATGTGAATTCTGAATATAGAATTTAGAATTTAGTATTCTGAAGGAAGAAAGTAGAATTTTCGAATGAAGAATTTAGAATTCTGACTAAGGAATTCATAATTTTAGAATATAGAGTTCTGAATATAGAATTCAGAAACTTAGAATTTAGAATTCTGTATATAAATTTAGAATTTTATAATACATAATTTAGAATTAGCGAGTTATATTTCAAATTTGAATAATAGAATTTTAGAATCGAATATAGAATTTGGATTCTAGAACATAGAATCATATTATTTAGAATCCATTAATAAGTATTTTAGAATATAGAATTTTAGAATTTTAGACTAAAATGTAGTGATTTATCAATTTAGACTTTGATTTTATTATCCATCACTACTTTTTTCTGGTTTTGGGGGTGCACCCAGCAGTGCTCATGGGTAAATTCTGGCTGTGTGCGCAAATATCTCCTGGCATGCACCAGGAGGGGTGGTGACATATGGGACACCTGAATTAGAACCAACCACCTTTAGTCATGGATAGAGTGCTAGTAAGGGAATTGCCTCTGTGCTATCTCTCAGGGTCTTATTTATGACTTTTTTAGTTCTTTTCTAATCCATGTTGCCACACCTGGCTAGCACTGGCCAGAACCCAGATGCCTATACTTGCGCCACCACAGTTATCAGGTTATCAGTATATTCTGGCATATAAAATGACCCTTCAACCCAAAAATATTTTCTAAAGTCATTAGTCATGTTCTATACTGCTATATGGCATGCCAAAACTTGTTCCAGATTCAGGGATGAGTGATCTCAGCCTCTTACTTTTAAGAAGTAACTTACCTCTAAAACTTTTAGGAACTGTTTCAAGGGTTGAAGGGTCTTCTAATGAAGAATTCAATGAATTCTTGAAAGATCGAATTTAAATATTAGAATACAGAACTTAGAATTCTGATTATAGAATATAGAATTGTAGAATTTAGAATCCTCTATTTAGACTTTAGATTTTTCAAATGAAGAATTTATAATTCTGAATATAGAATTTAAATTTAGTATATAGAATATAGTATTTCCGAGTTTAAATGCCAAATTTTGAATAATCGAATTTTGAACCGAATTCAGAATTTGGATTTTTGAATTTAGTATCTTAGTATTTCGAATGTATTAATAAGCATTTTAGATTTTCTAATTTTAGAGTTCTAGACTAAAATGTAGAGATTTATCAATTTAGAACTAAATTTGAATATATGGCTTTCTTTGGTTTTTCGGGCACACCCGGCCATGGTCAGGGATACCTACTGGCTATGTACTCAGAACATAGCTCCTGGCAAGCAACGGTTGTTGTGGGGCATATGGGACACCAGGAAGTGAACCAACCACCTTTGGTCCTGGATAGGCTGCTTGCAAGAGAAACAGTGCTGTGCTATCTCTCCGAGTCCTTTTTATGGCTTTTTGAGTTTCCTTCAAATACGTGGGTCCACACTTGGCTAACACTGGCCAGGACACAGATGACTACACATGTACCACCACAGTTATCAAGTTACCAGTATTTTCTGGCGTATAAGATGACCCTTCTGCCCATGAAAAACTTCCTAAAGTCGGTATTCATGTTCTATACTGCGTTAGGCATGCCAAAATTTGTTCCAGATTCATGAAGGAGAGAACTCTCCCACTTACTTTGAAGAAGTAACTTACATCTAAGACATTTAGAACGTGTTCCTTGGTTTGAGGGGTCATCTAATGAAGAATTCAAGGAATTCTTGGAATATCGAATTTACAATACTAGAATACACAAATGAGAATTCTGAATAGAGAACTTAGAATTTTAGAGTTTAGAATTTATTATTCTGAATATAGAATATAGAATTTTAGAATGAAGAATTTAGAATTCTGAATATAGAATCCAGAATCTTACAATTTAGCATTCTGAATATAGAATTTGAAATTTTGGGACTGGGCGGTGGCTCTGGAGATAAGGTGCCTGCCTTGCCTGTGCTAACCTAGGATGGACCACGGTTTGATCCCCCTGTTCCCCCTATGGTCCCCCGTGCCTACCAGGAGCGACATCTGAGAGAATAAGGAGTAACCCCTGAGCGTCACCAGGTGTGGCCTAAAAACCAAATAATAATAATAATTTAGAAATTTTGAATTTAGATTTTAGAATTCTGAATATAAAATTTAGAATTTCATAATATAGAATTTAGAATTTGTGAGTTCGTATTTCAATTATGAATAATCGAATTTTAGAATCAAATTAAGAATTTGGATGTTTGAATTTGGAATCTTAGTATATAGAATGTATTAATAAGTATTTCAGAATCTAGAATTTTAGAGTTTTAGACTAAAATGTAGTTATTTTTGAATTTAAATTTTGATTTGATTATTTATGACTATTGTTTTTTTTTATTTTTGGGGTGCACCCAGCAGTGCTCATGGGTAAATTCTGGCTGTGTGCTCAGAAATACATCCTGGCAAGCATAAGGGGTAGGTGGGCATATGGGACACCAGGATATGAACCAATAACCTTTTGTCCTGGAATGGCTGCTTTTAAGGCAAACGTCTCTGCTATTTCTCTGGGTCCTATTTATGACTTTTTCAGTTCTTTCTAATCCATAGGGCCTCACCTGGCTAGCACTGGCCAGGAACAAGATACCTATACTTGAGCCACCACAGTTATCAAGTAACCAGTATTTTCTGGCATATAACATGACCCTTCAACCCAAAAATATTTCCTAAAATCCGTAGTCATGACCTATACTGCTATATGGCATGCCAAAACTTGTCCAGATTCAGGGATGAGTGATCTCACCCTCTTACTTTAAAGAAGTTACTTACCTCTAAGATTTTTAGGAAGTGTTTCAGGGGTTGAAGGGTCTTCTAATGAAGAATTCAAGGAATTCTTGGAATATCGAATTTAGAATATTAGAAAACAGTACTTAGAATACTGAATATAGAACTTAGAATTGTAGAATTTAGAATTCATAATCCTAAATATAGACTTGAGAATTTTAGAATGAAGAGTTTAAAATTCTGAATATAGAATTTAGAATATAGTATATAGAATTTCCGAGTTTATATTCCAATTTTTGAATAATCAAATTTTAGAACCGAATTGAGATTTTGCATTTTAGATTTATTATCTTAGTATTTCAAATGTATGAATAAGCATTTTAAATTATCTATTTTTCTAATTTTAGGTGTTGCTGGGCATATGGGACACCAGGAAGTGAACCAAACACCTTTGGTCCTGGATAGGCTGCTTGCAAGAGAAACACTGCTGTGCTATCTCTCCGAGTCCTTTTTATGGCTTTTTGAGTTTCCTTCCAATGCGTGGGTTCACACCTGGCCAGGACACAGATGAGTACACATGTGCCACCACAGTTATCAAGTTATCAGTATTTTCTGGCATAAGATGACCCTTCTGCCCATGAAAATATTCATTAAGTCTGTAGTCATGTTCTATACTGCAATATGGCTTGCAAAACTTGTTCCAGAGTCAGGGATGAGTGATCTCAGCCTCATAATTTAAAGAAGTTCCTTACCTCTAAGACTTTTAGGAAGTGTTTCAAGGGTTGAAGGGTCTTCTAATGAAGAATTCAAGGAATTCTTGGAATTTGAATTTAGAATATTAGAATACAGTACTTAGAATTATGAATATAGAACTTAGAATTGTAGAATTTAGAATTTATAATCCTAAATATAGACTTCAGAATTTTAGAATGAAGAATTTAAAATTCTGAATATAGAATTTAGAAATTTAGAATATAGAATTCCCAAGTTTATATTCCAATTTTTGAATAATCGAATTTTTTAATTGAATTCAGAATTTGGATTTTTAAATTTAGAATCTTAGTGTTTAGAATGTATTAATAAGTTTTCAGAATCTATAATTTTAGATTTTTAGACTAAAATGTAGTGTTTGATCAATTTAGATATTGATTTTATTATTTATGATTAGTTTTTTTTTTTTTTTTGGTTTTTGTGGTGCACCCAGCAGTGTTCATGGGTAAATTCTGGCTGTGTGCTCTCAAATACCTCCTTGCAAGCACTGGGGTTTGAGGGGCATATGTATACCCGGATGTGAACCAACCACTTTTTGTCCTGAGCTTTCAATGCAAACACTGTTCTGCTATCTCTCCGCGTCCTATTTATAGCTTTCTTTTGTTTTCTTTCTAATACTTGGGGCCTCACCTGGCTAGCACTGGCCAGGACACAGATGCCTACACTTGTGCCACCACAGTTATCAAGTAACCATTATTTTCTGGCGTATAGGACGACCTTTCTGCCCATGACAAACTTCATAAATCTGTAGTCATGTTCTATACTGATATAAGGCATGAAAAACTACTCCAGATTCAGGGACGAGTTATCTCCTCTCTAACTTTGCAGAAGTAACTTACATGTAAGACATTTAGGAAGTGTTTTAAGACTTGAAGAATTCAAGGAATTCTTGGAATATCAAATTTAAATATTAAAATACAAACTTAGAATTCTGAATATAGAACTTAGAATTGTAGATTTTAGAATCCTAAATTTAAACTTTAGAATTTAGAATGAAGAAATTAGAATTCTGAATATAGAATTTGGAAATTTAGAATATATAATATAGAAATTCCGAGTTTATATTCCAAATTTTGAATAATCGAATTTTAGAACCGAATTCAGAATTTGGATTTTAGAATTTAGAATCTTAGTATTTGGAATGTATTAATAAGCATTTTATTTTTTAGAATTTTAGAATTTTGACTAAAATGTAGATATTTATCAATTTAGAGTACGATTTGATTACCTACGTTTTATTTTTTTTTTTGTTTTGTTCTGTTTTTGAGGCAGACCTGGCAGTGCTCAGGGGTAACTTCTGGCTGTGTGGTCAGAATTAGCTCTTGCAAGGACAGGTGGGGGATATATGGGACACCGGGATTTGAACCAAACATCTTTGGTCCTGTATAGTTTGCTTGCAAAGCAAACTCACTGTGCTATCTCTCCTGGCCATATTTATGGCTTTTTGAGTTTCCTTTCTAATATTTGGGGACACACCTGGCTAGCACTGGCAAGGACACAGATGACTACACTTGCGCCATCACAGTTTTCCATTAACCATTTTTTCTGGTGTTTAAGATGACCCTTCCACTCATGAAAAACTTCCTAAACTCGGTAGGCATGTTATATCTGGTATATGGCGTGCCAAAACTTTTTCCAGATACAGGGACAAGTTATCACACATATAACTTTTAAGAAGTAAGTTACCTCTAAGACTTTACGAAGTGTTTCTTGGCTTGAAGGTTCTTCTAATGAATAATTCTAAGAATTCTTGGATTACGAATTTAGAATATTAGAATACAGAACTTAGAATTCTGAATATAGTATTTAGAATGTTAGAATTTAGAATTCTGAATACAGAATTTAGAATTTATAATGAAGAATTTATAATTCTGAATATTGAATTCAAATTTTAGAATTTAGAATTTTGATTACAGAATTTAGATATTTTGAATTTAGAATTCTGAATGTAGAATTTAAAAATATAGAATATAGAATATATATATTCAGTATTATAATTCTAATTTTGAATAATCAATTTTTAGAATCTAATTTAGAATATAGATTTTAGAATTTATAATCTTAGTATTTGGAATGTATTAATAAGCATTTATTTTTTAGAATTTTAGAGTTTTAGACTAAAAAGTAGAGACTTATCAATTTAGATTGCGATTTGATTATGTATGTTTTTTGTTTTGTTTTGTTTTTGAGGCACAACTGGCAGACCTCAGGGGTAACTACTAGCTGTGTGCTCAGAAATAGCTCCTAGATAGCAGGGGGAGGGCATAAGGGATACTGAATTTGAACCAACAACCTTTGGTCCTGGATGGGCTGCTTGCAAGGCAAACACCACTGTGCTAACTCGTGGGTCCTATTGATGGATTATTGCGTTTCCTTTCTAATATGTGGTTCCAGACCTGGTAAGCCGGATCAGGACACAGATGCCTACACTTTCGCCACCACAGTTATCAAGTAACCAGTGTTTCTGGCGTATAAGACGAACTTCAGCCCATGAAAAACTTCCTAAAGTGGTAGTCATGTTCTGTACTGCTATCTGGCATGCCTACACTTGTTCCAGATTCAGTGACGAATGATCTCTTCCCTTACTTTTAAGAAGTAACTTACCTCTAAGACTTTTAGGAAATGTTTCATGGATTGAAGGGTCTTCTAATGAAGAATTCTTGGAATTCTTGGAATACGAATTTTGAAAAGTAGAATACAGAATTTAGAATTCTGAATATAGAATATAGAATTTTAGAATTTAGAATTCTGAATACAGAATTTAGAATTTATAATGAAGAATTTATAATTCCGAATATTGAATTCAGAATTTTAGAATTTAGAATACTGACTATAGAATTTAGATATTTTGAATTTAGAATTTAGAAATCTGAATGTAGTATTTAGAAATTTAAAATATATAATTTATAATTTCCGAGTTTATAATTCAAATTTAGAATAATCGAATTTTAGAATCGAATTTAGAATATGGATTTTAGAATTTATAATCTTAGTATTTGAAATGTATTAATAAGCATTTATTTTTTAGAATTTTAGAGTTTTAGATTAAAATGTAGAGATTTATCAATTTAGAATACGATTTGATTATGTTTTTTTTTTGTTTGTTTTGTTTTGTTTATCAGGCACACCTGGCAGTCCTCTGGGGTAACTTTGGCTATGTGCTCAGAAATAGCTCCTGGCAAGCAAGGGTGGGGGGCATATGGGACACTGGGATTTGAACCAACAACCTTTGGTCCTGGATAGGCTGCTTGCAATGGAAATGCCACTGTGCTAACCGACGAGTCCTATTTATGGATTTTTGCATTTCCTTTCAAATTGTGGTTCCACACCTGATTAGCATTACCAGGACACAGATGCCTAGACTTGAGTCACCACAGTTATCAAGTATGCAGTATTTTCTGGCATATTAGACGAACCTTCCACCTTGTAAAACTTCCAAATTCGGTAGTCATGTTCTGTACTGCTATATGGCATGCCTAAACTTGTTCCAGATTCAGGGACGAGTGATCTCTCTCTTTACTTTTAAGAAGTAACTTAGCTCTAAAAATTTTAGGAAGTGTTTCATGGATTGAAGGGTGTTCTAGTGAAGAAGTCTAGTAATACGTATAATTTCCAAGATTATAATTCAAATTTTGAATAAATGAATTTTAGAATTGAATTTAGAATATGGATTTTAGAATTCAGAATCTTAGTATTTGGAGTGTATTAATAAGCATTTTAGGTTTTAGAATTTTAGAGTTTTAGACTAAAATGTAGCGATCTGTCAATTTAAAATGCGATTTGATTATGTATGCTTTTTTTTTTTTTTAATTTTTGAGACACACCTGGCAGTGCACAGGTGTAATTCCTGCTGTGTACTCAGAAATAGCTTTTGGCAAGCACCGGGGTTTAAGGGGCATGTTGGACACCAGGATGTGAACCAACCACATTTGGTCCTGGAGAGGCTGCTTGTAAGGCAAACACTGCTGTGCTATCTCTCCGGGTCTTATTTATGGCTTTTTTAGTTTCCTTTCTAATGCGTGGGGCCACAGCTGGCTAGCACTGGCCAGCACACAAATGCCTACACTTGTGCCACCAAAGTTATCAGGTAACTAGTATTTTCTGGTGTATAAGACGACCCTTCAACCCATGAAAATCTTCCTAAATTCTGTAGTCATGTTCTTTTTTTTCTATTTTTTTATTTTTCTATTTTAACACCTTGATTACATACATAATTGTGTTTGGGGTTCAGTCATATAAAGAACACCACCCATCACCAGTGCAACATTCCCATCACTATTGTCCCAAATCTCCCTCCTCCCACCCACCCCCCTGCCTGTACTCTGGACAGGCTCTCCATTTCTGTCATATATTCTCATTATTAGGAGAGTTCAAAATGTAGTTATTTCTCTAACTAAACTCATCACTATTTGTGGTGAGCTGGAACTTCCAGCTCTTTTCTCTTTTGTGTCTGAAAATTATTATAATTTCAAGAATGTCTTTCATTTTTCTTAAAACCCATAGATGAGTGATACCATTCTGCGTTTTTCTCTCTCTCTGACTTATTACACTCAGCATGAGAGATTCCATGTGCATCCATGTGTAGTCATATTCTATACTGCTATATGTCATGCCAAATCTTGTACCAGATGCAGGAACTAGCGATCACACCCTTTTAATTTGAAGAAATAACTTACCTCTAAGAGTTTTAGGAAGTGTTTCTTGGGTTGAAGTGTTTTCTGATGAAGAATTCAAGGAATTCTTGGAATATCGATTTGGAATATTAGAACACAGGAGGTGGCGCCAGAGGTAAAGTGTCTGCCTTGCAAAAAAGGACCGTGGTTCGATCCCCCAATGCCCCAGACTGTCCCCCCAAGCCAGGGGCAATTTCTGAGCGCTTAGCCAGGAGAAAACCCTGAACATCAATTGGGTGTGGCCCCAAAAACCAAAATAAAATAAAATAAAATAAAAAACACGGAGCTGAGAATTCTGAATATAGAACTTAGAATTGTAGAATTTAGAATTCTGAATATAGACTATAGAATTTTGAGTGAAGAACTCAAATTCTGAACATCAAATTTAGAAATTTACAATTTAGAATTTTGAATATAGGACTTAGAATTGTAGAATTTCAAATTCTGAATATAGATTTTAGAATTTTAGAATGAAGAATTTAGAATTCTGATTATAGAATTTAAAAATATTGAATTTACATTTTAGAATTCTGAATATATAATTTAGAATTTTAGGATATAGAATATAAAATTTCTGAGTTTATATTTCAAACTTTTAATAATCTAATTTTAGAATCGAATTTAGAATTTGGATTTTAGAATTTAGAAACTTAGTATTTAGAATGTATTAATAAGCATTTTAGATCTTAGAATTTTAGAGTTTTAGACATAAATGTAGTAATTTATCAATTTGAATTTGATTCTATTATTTAAGACTTTATTTTGATTTTTGGGAACCCCAACAGTGCTCATGGGTAACTTCTGTTGTGTGCTCAGAAATAGCTCCTGGCATGCACCTGGAGTGGGGGTGACATATGGGACACCGGTATCTGAACCAACAACCTTTGTTCCTGGATAGACTACTTGCAAGGCAAATGCCGCTGTGCTATCTCTCTGGGTCCTATTTATGGCTTTTTTTAATTTCCTTTCGAATATGTGGGGCCATACATATCTAGCACTGGCAAGGACACAGATGCCTACATTTGTGCCATCACAGTTATCAAGTAACCAATATTTTCTGGTGTTTTAGACGACCCTTCCACTCATGAAAAACTTCCTAAAGTTGGTAGTCATGTTATATACTGATATATGGCATGTCAAAACTTGTTCCAGATTCAGGGAAGAGTGATCACATCCTTTACTTTTAAGAAGTAACTTACCTCTAAGACTTTTAGAAAGTTTTCATGGGTTGAAGGGTCTTCTAATGAAGAATTCTAGGAATTCTTGGAATATAGAATAGAATATTAGAATACAGAACTTAGATTTCTTAATATAGATCTAAGAATGTTAGTATTTAGAATTTAGAATTTTGAATATAGTATTTAGAATTTATAATGAAGAACTTAGAATTCTGAATATTGAATTCAGAATTTTAAAATTTAGAATTCTGCATATAGACTTTAGATATTTAGAATTTAGAATTCTGAATATAGAATTTAACAATTTAGAATATATAATTTATAGTTTCCGAGATTATAAATGAAACTTTGAATAATTTAATTTTAGAATTGAATGTAGAATATAGATTTTAGAATTTAGAATCTTAGTATTTGGAATGTATTAATAAGGACTTTAGATTTTATAATTTTAGAGTTTTAGACTAAAATGTAGAGATTTATCAGTTTAGAGTATGATATGAGTATGTTTTTTTTGTTTGTTTGTTTTTGTTTTTTTTTTTTGATGCACACTTGGCAGTGCTCAGGGGTAACTTCTGGCTGTGTGCTCAGAAATAGTTCCTGGCAAGCACTGGTGAGGGGTGGCATAAGGGACACGGGGATTAGAACCAACCAATTTTGGTCCCGGATAGGCTTCTTGCAAGGCAAAAGCCGCTTCGCTATCTCTCAGGGTACTATTTATGACTGTTTGAGTTTCCATTCAAATATGTGGTGCCACACAAGGCTAGCAATGGCCAGGACACAGATGCCTACATTTGTGCCATCACTGTTATCACGTAACCAGTATATTCTGGCATATAAGACGCTCCTTCCACTCATGAGAATCTTCCTAAATTCGGTAGTCATGTTCTATACTGCGATATGGCATGCCAAAGCTTGTTCCATATTCAGTTACGAGTGATAACATCCTTTACTTTTAAGAAGTAGCTTACCTCTAAGATTTTTAGGAAGTGTTTCATGGGTTGAAGGGTCTTCTAATGAAGAATTCTAGGAATGTATGGAATATCGAATGTATGTTACTAGAAAACAGAACTTAGAATTCTGAATATAAAACTTAGAATTTTATTATTTAGAATCCTGAATACAGAATTTAGTATTTATAATGAAGAATTTAGAATTCTAAATATTGAATTCAGAATTTTAGAATTTATAATTCTGACTATAGAACTTAGATATGTTGAATTTAGAATTTAGAATTCTGAATTATGAATATAGAAATATAGAATATAGAGTTTATAATTTTCGAGATTATAATTCAAATTTTGAATAGTGAATTTTATAATCGAATTTAGAATATGAATAT
>PVKC010036249.1:0-13355 GCA_004027635.1 Crocidura indochinensis
TAGGGTTTGAATGCAATGATCAGGGTCTCAGCAGTCAGTAGAACCCTGAGGGAAGCATGCTAAATTGGAGAGGTATATATTAAAAGGAGCCTGCATCCTTGATGGTCATGGAGAACTTATTGACTAAACCTAACTCTGGAGTTTTTGCATGCTGAGGGAAAAATAAATGAATAAACATCAGTCTTACTTTAAGAAACTGTTTCTTTAGATGTTTCTGTTTTGTGAAGGTGAACCTCACCTGAACTCACACACATGACTTATTAATTTTGCACTTCACACCAACTGGCTTTGTTACCTAGAGTGCTAAGTAGCTGAAGCAAACTTCAAGTGAATTCCTAAACCCACTCAAAATGCAACTCTAAAAGACATTTGGCCAAAATAGAATCAGCAAAGAAAGTCTCTTGACTTATCTTAATTGATCACAGGACAGATTCAATATTAGTTAATTTCATACTGTAGGTAATTGTTTTAAAAAGTAAATCACTCTCGTGTTATATTAATAAAGGCAGAACATAAGGAACAGAGAATATTAGGCTTCTAATATATTTTAGACAATATTGAACTCATTTCTAGACAATTCATTTGAGGACTAATAATGAAAATTGTAGATGGGGCCGGAGAGATAGCATGGAGGCAAGGCGTTTGTCTTTCATGCAGAAAGTCAACAGTTCAAATCCCAGCATCCCATATGGTCCCCCATGCCTGCTAGGAGTGATTTCTGAGCGTGGAGCCAGGAGTAACCCCTGAGCACTGCCGGGTGTGACCCAAAAACCAAAAAAAAAAAAAATGTAGGTGATTCAGACTACAATAAAGTAGTCAAAGGCCAAAAAAAAAGAATTCAGAGTTCTGAGGTCAGAGTTATAGCACAATGGTAGGGCATTTGCCTTGCATGTGGCCTACCAGTAAAGAACTTGGATTCAAACCCTGGCATCCCATATGGTCCCTCAAGCTTGCCAGGAGCGATTTCTGAGCACAGAGTCAGGAGTAACCCTGAGCATTGCCAAATGTGGCCCAAAAATAAGCAAACAAAAAAAAATTAGAGTATTTGTAATAGAGAAGCAAACACTAGGATGACATGCAAAGATGATGATAAATATTCGTAAATTGTCTAGAACAACCATACTCATTCTGTGTGACAGAAGCAGCAAATAGAAGAGGATAGAAGAAAATGACAGTATAAAAAGGCCATCAAACCAAAACAGTGAGCTACCTTACTGAATATTGACTTCCCTGATACACTGATTGATTATTTGATTTACACCTCATCTTGTTCCCAAAATAAATATCTAATATTTTAAAAGTGATTATGTGATCCACTATTCTGAATGCTTATATGTATAATTCATTTGATTCACACAACACTCTTAAGTAGCTACTATTATTATCATCCCTATTTTTATGGATGAGCAAACTGAGAAAGGTTAAATAACTTGTCCAAGGTCACACAGTTGAGTAGATGAATGCCAAGCCAAAAAACAACAGATAGGCTTCTTGCTTCGAGTACAGATGTTTGCTACAATGAAGTTTCTCTGCCTCTTCTCAAGGAAATTCGTCAAATTTCTCATGATTATTCAGTTACTAGAGCCCATCTTAATAGTTAATTATCTGGAATATTGAAGAGGAAAGTAGACAATTCGAGCCTCTAGTACTTTCAGTGACTTGGAGTTTGGGGTAAATTCAATGTGAAAGTGTGGTCTTGTGAAGCAGTAGTCGCATATAGAATTTGATGTAAATAGAGAATAGGAACTCAGAGAAAGATTAGAATATGGGGTGCAAGGTAAGAACAGACAAATTTAGACATAAGGAACACAAATCAGCTTTCTGACATGCAACAACTGGATCCACAAAGCAGTCACATTTGGAATGACACAAAGCAGAGAAATGAGGGTGGAAGATAATCAGACTTGAACCATGAACCAAACACTGAGCTCAAAGAATGAAAAAACAAAATCCAGTGGCAGCTTAACATGGAAACTGCCTCATGCTAAAGAAGAAAGTAAATAAGCTTTTCAAAAGACTACATGACTGAGAAGTGGGAGTCATTTCTCATGTATTGCTGGGCCCTGAGCCATTCCCTCTGATTCTTTTAGCAGCAACGCTACTTTGATAAGAGTGTATCCACAAATAAACCAACAAGAAGGAAAGACAGGGCAAGGAATTGGTTGAAGGCATCTACATGCTCGTATGTAGCTCTCTGAATATTGACACATACCATTTCTGAAATTTTCAGGTATTCAATTAATTAATTCAATTATTAAATTAATTTCAGCTATTCAATTAAACAATTCAATTATTCTTTTCACTTTGCCACTGACAATCATGGCATGTATATCACTAATGTACTTCAAATATCTCCACCATAACCTGTGTTCATTTATGCACCCTTGCTTATTACGTCAAAAATTCCTCAAGAATAAGAAACATGTGAGCACCTAGCACAGGACTAGATAAATTCAAGGTAGAAACAAACCTCCCTAAATTAAATGGAATCAGTTAAATCATATGATATGGGCATGAAGGTATTGCCAACTACAAAGCCTCTTTTAGTATTATTTCAAATAATGATAAAACCTCTTTTTTAAAAAAACACTCACAGGTCAGAAATGTTGGGTATATATATGGTGTAGAATCATAGAATATGTACACACAGAACCAACACTATATGCAGGACAGCCAAATCACAACAAACACACTTAAAAATATGCCTACCATGGAGGGTAGGGGAGAAGAGGAAACCCCAGAATATTGGTGGAGGGAAGTGGACATTTATGGTAGGGTATTGGTATTGGAAGGTTGTTTTCCTGAAACTCAATTACAAATAACTTTGAATTCATGCTACCTTAATTTAAAAAAAAGTTTAGGGGGCCGGGCGGTGGCGCTGCAGGTACGGTGCCTGCGCTAACCTAGGTCGGACCGCGGTTCGATTCCCCGGTTCCCCATATGGTCCCCCGTGCCTGCCAGGAGCGACTTCTGAGCGAGTAGCCAGGAGTAACCCCTGAGTGTCACCGGGTGTGGCCCAAAAACCAAAAAAAAAAAGTTTAAAAATAAGGAATCTGAAGTTCAGCTAAGTTCATTGAGAAGAGATGCCCTCTAACTACTTTGTTCAAGCTACATAGAGTCCTAACAATCTGGGCTTGCCCCCCACTTTTTTCTTGAATACATCCTCCTTTAAGAAAATGCAGTGCTAGTACTTAAAATCAAATCTTGGCAAGGTAAATGCTTTCCTTTATACAAAAACAAAACAAAACAAACAAAAAAAAGACTGAGGAGTGCATCATTTAAAGTAATAAAAAAACAATTTATGATTCATTTCTGATGTTCAAATGCAAAGCGGAATAAAAAAAGTCTATGTATAATGAATTTTGCAACATTTGCTAAAGTCCTACATGGGAAGGAAAGAAGACAAATGATTCAAAAATAGATATCCCTTCAATTCAAATGCTTTCTGCAAAAACAAAATGCACACATACACACAAAACACAACCTGCACTGTATAATCAAAAAAGTAATAGTGACATATTCTAGACAGAAACTAAAAATCTCTGATAGGCCCCGTAATGAGAAACTCTCACCATTATCTTTCAACTTTATTTACTCATATGCTCTTTCATCCCATGGGTCTTGGCAAAAGAGAGATGAAAAAGCAAATTGTGGAGGCTAGAGCTCTTAAACATGGGACACTGAAAGTGCAGAGAATTTTAGAGCTTTGTTACTAGATGTGCTAAATTACTTCATTTCTCTCATTCTTAGTTTCTTCATCTGTACATTACATAGTAAGATCCTGAGAATTTGTGCAGAAAGTGCTTGTTGTTATGAATAATTGTTGTCTTAAGTTGTCCTCTTTTTGCATAAGTTAAATTAGCCACCATAAAATCAACAATACTCCTCTACACTGAGGAAGCTGCAACTAAAACCTGACTCAACTACTTATTCCACCTTGATCAAGTAGATTCAACATCTAAAAAAGGACCTGTGGGATCTAAGATCTTCAGTTTTTATTCCATTTTAACAGACTGAACCTACTCAGAGCTGACAAATATTTATGCTAAAAGAACAGACAGAAATCCTTTCTTTGGGGCTTAAAAGAAGCCCTAAGGACTATTTAATTTCTACAAAATCCTATCTCTAGCTCTCTGGAGGAAACCTTCAGGAGATGCTGTTACTTACACATTTGTTTAATAATTATTATTATACCGTGATTTACCAAGTTGTTTATAATACAGTTGTTTCAGGCATTTGATCCAATACCAATTTGACCACCAGAGTGGCCTTTCCTCCAACCGTGCCCCCCCACCCCCATTTCCCACCGACCTTCAAGCCTGCACTCTTAGCAGGCTAAAGTAATTTACTTCACAGTGTTACAACACAAAGGCAAATGAAATTAGCAAGACTTAAATCAATAAAAGTCTATTTTTGTTGGGGTTGGGGAGATCTCACAGCAGGTAGAACATTTACCTTGCATGCAGCTGACCTAGGTTCAATCCCTAGCGTGAAATGGTTCCCTGAACACTGCCAGGAGAAATTCCTGAGTGTGGAGCCAAGAGTAATCTCTGAGCACTGCTGGATGTGGCCTAAAACCAAAAAATAGAAGTCAATTTAAGATCATTCTTTTCAACTAAAGTCATTGTCTGGAGATTTACTGGGCTGGTAGGAGCTAGTTGACCCTTCTATATTATTGTTTAGGCTCACTGAGCTGAGTGATCTTCTATGCAACTTTCCCATCATATTTGCTGTGATCCTACTGGGTTGACAGCACTAAAATTTGGAGTAATTAAGTATTCTCATCTGTAGCCTGGCAGTCTAGGAGAGATAAACCTGGGCCATTTTGGTAGCTTGGCAGTCTGATAAGTTCCAATTGTGGAGCTGGGTCTTTACTTGTCAGGTGAGGCTGTGGGCTGCTGTGCTTTCAGGTAGGAGGACTTACTTGACCCCAATCTGAGAAAACCCCAGTGTTATCAACCCGACTTCGTCTGTCTGGTAAAATTCAGAGGCATCGTGTTATTTGGGAGATTTGCTGTGGGCGTGGGCTGTTTTTCTGCAACAAGAGGGCAATTGTGAATGGAACTGCCAGTGGTGGAAGTAGGATTTAGTGCACCCCTAATTCGTAAACGTCCCAGACAGCTCTCACCTAGGAAGATTCAGCTGCTCCCTTTCCTTTTTGAGAGGAGTTGTGAGACTGGGCCATTTCTCTATAGGAAGTTGTTTGATGTTTGCTGCAGACAACTCTGGCTTCAAGCAGAAAGGGAGATCCACCCACCACATTCCCAAGAGGTGCTAGAGTTGTCAGCCCCAACCAGTCTACCTGGGGAGGATTCAGTAGAATTATGTGCTTTTTCACAATTAGTTGTGGAGTTGACTACTTTTCACATACTGGATGATTCCAGTGTAGAAGCAACATCCCATAATCAGCGATCTTTTCATGTGCCCTTGAAAACTCAGACAGCATATGTGGGAAAGACATCAATAACCAAAATCATCATCTCCCCATATGTTGTTATGCCAAATAAACTGTTACATCCAGGGAGTCTTGCTCTAGAAAGCACTTTTCAGGAAGCAATCAACTTAAGACATCACCTATCCAATTCATTTTGACACTGATGAGCAATGTCACTGTTCCTTAGAAAACGGGAAAAGGAATAGCAGACATCCACTATGACAGCCAACTAAACTGTTGGCCTGTCAATTGAGTTGCCTTCTTTTTTCAAAGCACATCATTCATAAAAGAGGAGACAAGGAAAGTGGGAAGGTCCAAACAGCTGTCTCATTGAAGGCTTAAGTTAATTATCAGACAAAGCTAAGTCTTCATTCATTTCTTCGATAAATATTTATTAAGGGCAAGGTTTGGATGCTATGAAAATAGGCAGGACCCTTATTCTCATAGAGGCTATTACAGTGGAAGGACACAAATATACCAAATGAAGTAAGTGATAAACAGCATGACATCAGAGTGCATTGGCAAGTGCTACAACAGGAATAAACCAAACTAAGCAGTGTAATAGGAACCTGAGCTGGAAGGAGCAGGGTTATAGACAATAATAAGTGAAGGTTAGACTCGGGGTATTTCTCAATGATACTATTTAGAATGTAAGAGTGAGAGACAGGTAAGCTAAAAGAAAGAGCACCTGAGTTTTAGGTGATCTCAAAGGAGATCATTTCACCCAATCTGCCTAATTAGCAACAGAGTTCTCTGCAGCAAAAGGACAGACAACAACACTCCAATACCTTTCCCTTTCTTCCTACTGAAAAACACTAATAAGGGAGAGAACAAAGGCCAAAGCCCTAAATTAGAAACAAGTTTGGGCTGCTCAAAAAACAGAGAACTATGCCTGTGCCACTGAATATAATGAGTAACAGGGAAAGTGATAAAACAGGAGTAGTTAAATGTTGCACGGTATATATGCTTCTCCATAGTATAATGGGTTTCTATTATTGTTATTATTATTATTATTATTATTATTATGCAATCTGTTGGAAAGAATCCCACACAAAGTCAGCTATTCACACTCTTCCCAGGCTTTATCAGGACAGTGGACACTAGTATACAAGGCAATTAGATTAAGTTTTGCTGCGGCAGAGCTGTTAGTAGCAAGGTTGGAGAAGACAGAGTAAAGTAAGCAAACCGCTGTGTTTCATCAGTCCCAAAGTATCTATCAGAATGTTGTACAATCGCCACTGGCTGGATAGTAAAGATATATTGTCACTGCCTGAGCCTGTGCATCAAAACCCACAGAAACCTAGAAGAAGATTCCAGGGGGGAGAGAAATGGAGTACACTTTGAAAGAGGCTGCAAGATCAATGGCCTTGCTGGAACAAAAAATAATATTCCATGGTGGGCAAAAGGGAAAATATGAAGCAAGGGAGAAGTGCTGAAAGATCAGTCTTTGAATAGGAAATTTCAAGAAAATGTGGGTTGACTTATTTCAGTTGATTTTTCAGGTATACAAGAACAGATTAATTATTCTCTCCTGGTTATGAGGTTCTTTCCAGAAAAGATGAGCATTTGAATCAGTTGAAGGAATAAAGTTCACACTTACCAATATGAATGATATTATGCAATCCATAAAGAGAATAAAAGAAGAAAGAAAAGGTAGCCGAAGGGCAAATGTGCCCTCGTTGCTCAAGTTGAAAAACATAATTTTATGGCCTTCAGTTGGACATCAGTGTTCCTGAATCTTGGACTAAAGAATGCCATCTGGTTTCTGCTTCTCCTGTTTGCAGACATAACATACTGAGAGTTCTTTGCCTTTATTACAACATGAGTCTTTATGGTAAAACTGTATCTAGAGTCATCTTTATTCATAAATTCATTCACCCACCTATCCATCCACCCCTATGTCCTCTCATCCTTCCATCAAATTCGTTCTATTCCCCTGGAGAACCCCAACTACTACAGCCTTGGAAAATATCCTCTGACCAACTCAAGCCACCCAATTGGAAACATAAAAGAATTAAAATCTAGACTATGACAAATAGAGGGGCATTCATGAAGACTGAAAAGGTGAAAGGAGGGTCGGAGAGATAGCATGGAGGTAAGACATTTGCCTTTCATGCGGAAGGTCATCGGTTCGAATACCGGCGTCCCATATGGTCCCCTGTGCCTGCCAGGAGCAATTTCTGAGCATGGAGCCAGAAATGACACCTGAACACTGCTGGGTGTGATCCAAAAAGCACAAAAAAAAGGTGAAAGGAAGTAAAATTGTTGCAAGAAAGTAAACTCTTACATTTTGATCTTATGCAAATAATTTGACCATTTATTAGGACTTCTTTGCCTGGTTATTATTCTTTGATCTTCTGGCAATTCTCCTTGGGGAGCATACCTTTTCCCTTATTTACACTGTTTGGGACAGGTTGCTTCTATTCTAACTCCAAAGATGACAGGAGGAACAGAGATATTAGGTTCTTGGTGATCAGTAGTTCAGTGGGTAGGTATTTGGTCTATTTTGGACCAAGGAGATTCAGCCTTTGGACAATACTAAATCTGCTGACTCCCTCTCTTTCTTCTATTATCCCTGGGCCATTCTAAAAGTAAAGGTGAAAAGTGCTGGTAACAGCCATATAAGGTTACCTGTCTGAGTATAAAGCCAATAAAGAGCAGAACAGAGAATTTTTTAAACACTGATGCTTTCAACTCTCTAATGTTTTCAACTCCCTGAATGCAACTTTACCTGAAAGTGCTGGACAATGCAAGAATTTTCAGTGAGTTGAGCAAATAAATTACTTTGTGGAGAAAGGCAATCCACTTGCAATGGGCAGAACTCTGACTTAAGCCCAAACTACATACTACTATGCTCTGTACAGCTGATGTCCAGGCAAGTGGTCCATGATGGCTTCTCACTCAAGCTTTGAGTACAGTAGAGCAAGAGGCTTTTGGCCAAACTCTCCAATGAGACAGCAGAAGTGCACTCATTGTAGTGCCCTAGGGAATCCATTTAGAAAGCTCCCATAGGGACTGTAGTGATAGTCCAGCAGGCAGGGTGCTTATCTTGCATGCAGCTGATCTGGGCTCTATCCCCAGCATCCCATATAGTTCCCTGAGCACCTTCAGGAATAATTCCTGAGTGCAGAACTGAGAGTAACCCCTGAACACTGCTGGGAGTGGCATTCCCCCTCCCCACCAAAAAAAAAAAAGAAAGCTCACTATATTGTAAAAGAACATTCCAAGGTGGGCCTGCCCTCCATAGCCATGTATGAAAGTCCCTGGGGGAAATCATCTGAGAAAGCTCCAGAAAATGTCATTGGGCCAATATATCCTGGTTCCTTCATAATAAGACTTGAAATCCCTACCATTAAGTATCTTTTTTGGATGATTATCATACCACCCTGCTCAAAGATTTTTGCAGAAACACATTTGCATTGAACTAATGGGGGGTCTTCTAAGTTTCTGGCACTCCTGTCCAAATACTGCCTGGAGGTCTGGGATTGTTTTTGCTTGTTTGTGAGGTGAGTGCTACACTATACTTTAAGTTCTCCAGATGAAAAAATGGTGCCATTCCTCCATAGTACCCCCAGAAGCTCATAGCTTTCCTAAACAACAGCACACAATCAATATGTATTGGGTCAGTGGTTTATTAAAGACATACCTAGGGTTGGGGTTAAAAAATTTCTGGGGTTGGAGCAGTGGCACTAGAAGTAAGATGTCTGCCTTGCCTGAATTAGCCTAGGACAGACCATGGTTAGATCCCTCGGCATCCCATATGGTTCCCCAGCCAGGAGCGATTTCTGAGTGCATAGTCAGGAGTAACCCCTGAGTATCACCGGGTGTGGCCCCAAAACCAACATAAATAAATTAAATAAATAAAGTAAATCAAAAAAATTCTTTATTTAGGAGCCGGAGAGATAGCATCGCAGTAGGGCATTTGCCTTGAATGCATTCAATCCATAATGAATGGTGGTTCGAATCCCAGCATCCTATTTGGTCTCCCATGCCTGCCAGGGGTGATTTCTGAGTGCAGAGCCAGAAGTAACCTCTGAGTGCTGCAGGGAGTGACCCAAAAATCAAACAACAACAACAACAACCAAAAAAAAACCCTACTTTATCTTCTTTATTAAGCACCCTGGTTACAGAAATGTTAGATGTTGGGTTTCGGTCATAGAATATACACCACCCATCACCAGTACAACTTCCCTACCACCAATGGCCCCCAAATCCCCCTTTCACCCCTTTCCTGCCTCTGGTATAGGCATTATGCTTCTCTATCACAGCATCATTGTCATGATAGTTGTCAATGTAGTAAGTTCTCTAACTGCACTCACTGGTCTTTGTGGCAAGCTTTATATCATGCATTAGTCCTCCCAGCCTTCATCTCTTAATAAAGAGACTGGTTTCTGATATGAACTGTGCCCACATCTATATACTTAGATTCATGCAGTGGCCCTCTGAGGGGGTGGTTTCTCATCCCAACAGATAACAAAGTGAACCTCTGATATTAAGATCAAGGCCAGGGACCTGCACAGTCTGGCTTACTTCACACATCCTGTGAATTTTACATGATTGGAGCAATCTAAAAAAATTGGAAATTTTTGCTTTAAAATCATATCGTGATGGTTTTGATTTTATCTTCAAAATAAAAGCTTTGGCAAGGCAGAATACACTCAGCACATTGAATACACAGACCAGAGAGCGTAAGAACTGCCCCTGTGGTTGAGACCCAGAATCTCAACCTCTTCCTCCATAGTCCCAATGCAGGTCTGGCACCAAGGCCAAATCTCATCTGCTGTGTGTGTTCACAAGAGTTTACTACATATGTAGATCCATTTCCAAAAGAGGAAATTGAGTAGGTGGAGAAATAATACATGATGGTAAGATATTGGATCTCCAGGACCACATATAGTTTTACAAGGATGGCCAGATTAAACCCTGAACATTGTTGAGTATAGCTCAAAAAAAAAAAAAAAAACAGAAAAAATAATAAAAAAGAAAAGAAAGAAAAACAAAAAAGGTATTGAGACCCAGAAAGGTCCAATAAGTTGTCTTCAGTCACACAGCCTATAAGAAGCCAAGCTAGTAAGAGAATCTAGGTACTCTGCCCATAACCATCTCTAAGCATTGCAGTGTGTTTCTGAGAACAGGAACCAGCATGACTTAATATCAGATCGTTGCACTGTTATGCATGAGCATATGGTGGTACGGATGAACAGTATGGATGATCTGGTAACCTCACTGTTTTTCCAATCAGTTTTTAAAAGGAAATTGAAACCCAATGATGGGAAACTATGTTTTCCTGAAATTCATAAATTCATATCCCCAAAATGGTATGAGTGAGGTCAGAATCTAAGTCAACTAATTGCTAGTCCACTTCTCTTTTTGCACTCTACTAAGATATCTAATTCCAGGATATTTAAACGGGGCCTATATCCTATTTAATGAAATAGAATAAACAGTTGTACTCTCATGCAACTTCTCTCTACCCCAAAGTACTGAGTTTTTAGAGTGTCCTCACTACATCACTTTAGAATGTCATCACCACTTTGTAGAAGTAAATGCTTTGTGGCAGGTTTGATGAGGGCACAGACCCTAGACAAAGGGGAGTGTCCCGTGTCAAATTCTGAACAGGGATCTTCTGGCAAATATATAACTTCTTCAAAGGAAGTTATCCAGCAAGCAGATGAATATCTAGCATGTTTAGTTAAGTAAATGAGTATAGGTTTAGAAAGAAAGAGTATTCAAAGATTCCCAGTGTTTTCAAAATACTCAATGATACCCAAGATACTCAGAATGTATTCACAGTACCAATCCATTGCTCCTATTAAATGAGTAAGAGGCATGCATGTTCTTCCACCTTGATGATTTTTCTAAATTACATCCCATATCCTGGAAGAAAAGGAAGCCCAAGCAGAAGGCTCTAAAACTTTCCTACGTGGGTTGAATCCCAAAGATTATTTTTTTGGAAAGACACCTTGTACTCAGAAAGGTAGATATGAGAAGACCTGTGCTGTATCCAAATGTGTTCTCATTAATTACTACTAATGTCAGCAACCATTATTGCCACATTATAGCTGTTTACCAAGTGCTTAGTAAGCACAGTGCTAAAAGACTTACATGTTCTATTCTATAAATCAGCGTAATTATATCACCAAGTACTGCCGGTACCTACATATAATTGATGACAAAATATAAAGTCAGAAGGTTTAGATGACAAGCCCAAGATCAGTAGCAAGGAATTAGTGGGATCAAAATTAGTAATTAAAATATGGAATTGGACAGAGGTTAAACAGAGATTAAGACTTTTGCCTTACTTCCAGTCAACTCTGATTCAGTCCTCCATACTGTAAATGGTTCCCCAGCATCACCAAGAGTGATCTCTGGGGCCGGGTGGTGGCGCTGAAGGTAAGGTGCCTGCCTTGCCTGCATTAGCCTAGGATGAACCGCGGTTCGATCTCCCGGTTCCCATATGGTCCCCCAAGCCAGGAGAGACTTCTGACCGCATAGCCAGGAGTAACCCCTGAGCGTCACTGGATGTGGCCCAAAAACCAAAAAAAAAGTGATCTCTGAGCAAGAGTAAGTCATAAACAACAGTGTTGTTTATGACTTACCAAAATTTATAAACACTGTTGTTTATGACTTACCAAAATTTAAAATAATTAAGAAAAGAACATGGGGTTTCCCGTGCCACATGCTTTCTTTTTTTTTTTTTTTTTTTTTTGGTTTTTGGGTCTCACCCGGCAGTGCTCAGGGGTTACTCCTGGCTCCATGCTCAGAAATTGCTCCTGGCAGGCATGGGGGACAATATGTGGCACCGGGATTCCAACCTATGACCTTTTGCATGAAAGGCAAACGTCTTACCTCCATGCTATCTCCCGGGTCCCGTGCCACATGCTTTCTACATTCTCTCCTTCTAGAAATCTAACCTGATTTAAGCAATCAAGTGTTTTGGGGTTCCAAGGGCTCCATAGGTTCCTCATGGCTCTATCTGACTACCCCTTAAAGCACCCAGAAGAACAGTAGAAAACCTCTGATTATCACTGGAAAAAGCTTCCCCTGCTGCTTGTAAGCATGAGAATAATTACGTATTTCCTATTGTTTGGTGGCCAAGATAGAGGGGTCAGCCGAAGACAAGGCATACCAATGTGACTCAACACATGTCCACAGGATGAGAATATCAATGTCTTTGAGCAGAACTGTGCCCATAGAAATCATACAATATTAAAAAACAGTTGATGTGGGGCCCGGAGATAGCATGGAGGTAAGGCGTTTGCCTTTCATGCAAAAGGTCATCGGTTCGAATCCCGGTGCCCCATATGGTCCCCCGTGCCTGCCAGGAGCAATTTCTGAGCATGGAGCCAGGAGTAACCCCTGAGCACTGCCGGGTGTGACCCAAAAACCGAAAAAAAAAAAAAACAGTTGATGTGAAATGTCTTCAAAATTGGTTATCTACTTAGGTAATCTCCCCTGAAACTTCTCTGGGGTCAGGGAAAGAGGTAAGAAAGAGGTAAAAAAGCAAGAAGAGGGGAAGTACAGTAATCTGTTTTCAATACACATGTTTCAAATGCAGAGAACTTCATCCATTTGCTAACACTTGATGTTGTTCTGTTCAGTCCACCAGCAGGCAGATCTTTCCTACTGACATCCTTTATAGGTTCTGTGGGCATCTATGCCAGTCTTGGATCGGGAGAGGCCCATTGGAAAAGCAGCCACAGAACCAAACTGCTCCTCCGAAAACATTAGGAAAAGGTTTATCCTTCCGTGGCAGATTCTAACAAAATTGTTTGCTTGCTGTGGGGCAGCAGAGACAGAAAAGCAAGCCTTCTAGTAGTCCCAAGCAAGTCTTCACATTTACATATTATATCATATGGCATTTTTATTTTTCCAGCTGCCTGTACTTACTAGTTGAAGCGTATAGTAAAGGGTTTGTTCA
>PVKC010036250.1:0-13267 GCA_004027635.1 Crocidura indochinensis
GCATTCAAAGGGTACTGATCAAATTAGTACTGCTAGCACAATCTCCATTAATATTTTAATGTGGGCAAAGTGAATTACAAATCTTTCACAGTAATATTTAAGGCACATAGTAATAATGAATGAGCGTCATTCCCAACACCAGTGTCGTCCTCTCTCCATCCCTATCCCCAGCATGCATCCTACTTCTACCTCTTCTACCCCCCTCCCTTATGCTAGTGCAACTGACCCCGCTTGCACAGCTTGATGTAGATTGTGCATTGGATTTCTTATTCAAGACTGATCATTTTTTCCCGCCAAATGAACATAGGACTGTCTGGTCTTGGTACCATCTATTTTTCTCCCTCCAATTATTAGGCTGATCAAGGCGATTCCAGTAATGTGGCTCTATTGGAGATATAAGAAAGGGTATGGGAGTAGTTCGATAGGTGCTATAAGTATCCATTTGGAAAAAAAAAGACAAAAGAGGGGAAAAAGTAACAAAACAAAACAAAACAAAAACAAAACAATAAGGGAGTAACAACAAATTACAAAATGAATTAAAAAAGAAAAAAAAAAGAATAGACCAAAATCAAAAATGATCAGCTTTGTAGAAACAAACAATCCAAAAAACAAAGAGGGGCCCGGGAGATAGCATGGAGGTAAGGCATTTGCCTTTCATGCAAAAGGTCATTGGTTTGAATCCCGGTGCCCCATATGGTCCCCCGTGCCTGCCAGGAGCAATTTCTGAGCATGGAGCCAGGAGTAACCCCTGAGCACTGCCGGGTATGACCCCCCCCCCAAAAAAAAAAGGTTTGTGTTTCTTTTTTGTATAGACACAGTAAATATTGGGGAAATTAGAAGGGTAATTCTCTTAATCTAAGAGATTCATGTTTTCTCCGCCCTTGAAGCATACTGTCATGGGAACAGCTACAGGCTCCTTACTCCCTCTTTTATACACCCCAAGGTCTTTTTATCGTGCTGAAGACTTTCCACTTAGATATGGGCGGTGACATCCCACCTCTGTAGCTGAAGATCTTGCTATTTGAGTAGGTCATAGGGCGAAGGTTAGGAGAGAGTTTTTTTTGTTGTTTTTTGTTTTATTTTATTTTATTTTATTTTTTGGGGTCACACCCGGTTTTACGGTTCTAGGTTTTCTCTTTCATTACTGTTGTACTCAATCTTATGTAATTAGTGGACTTAGTTTTTGCTCAGATCCTAGGTCAGAGCCTAGGCTATATGGGGCCGGCAAGATAGCATGGAGGTAAAGGCATTTGCCTGGCATGCAGGAGGTCGGTGGTTCAAATCCTGGCATCCCATATGGTCCCATGAGCCATCCAGTAACAATTTCTTAGTGTAGAACCAGGAGTAACCCCTGAGCACTGCCGGGTGTAACCACCCCCCGCCCCACAAAAAAAGAGCCTAGGCTATAGTCTTTCAGCATGTTTCCAGATGTTCTGCTCAGTTGAGTTTGTCAAAGTCTGGGATTTAGCACTTGGTTTTTGTACTAATCCAAAGCTGAGGTCCAGTCTAGAAACTTCCTCACTGATTTCTTACTAGGTTCTGTCCAGTTCGTGCTTGTCAAGGTCAGCTTTCTGTAAAAAGCAATTTGGGTTTTTGCTTAGTGCAAAGGATGACATGTCTCCCAATTGTATCATACGGCTAGTCTCCATTATTTTTTAAAGTATGTAGAAGCAAGGTATCTATTAAGTTGACATTAAAATTTATAAAAAATGTGTACTAGATGAATTTTAATTTTAATATATTTGGCACAGCTACATTAAAGTGCCTTTGTTCCATAATTTTATGGATAAAATTATAATTCACATTAAAATGTGTTATTAAGACCTAATATTTGTTATGAATTTTGAAGTAGACTGAGGATGGGCTAACAATATAATTCAGTGCTTACAAATTCATCAGGTAAATATTATCATCTTTTATTTTCAATTTTAATGAGAAAAGAAATGGATTTTCAAGTCAGGATTTGAAAATAGGGGCAAGTGATAACATTTGCATTTTGTTGTCAAATGTTTCTCAAAGAAGTAACAGTTTCTGTTTCTCTGTCGAATCTCTAAATATACCATAGTTTTGCAATTCATTGTATATGCTCTCTCTTTTTATTTCCACTTTCAAGGTTGCTTCCTTTAATAAGTGGGAGTGAGATAGAAGGAAAGTACTCAAGGACAGAAAGAAGATGAGGAAAGGAAGTAATGGGAGAAAAGGGTTGAGACTCAATTAAATCAGTGATATGAGATTGAAAGATAGCTAATAAAATCAAAGCACAGCCTTAAAAATATTAAAAACTCGATATCTAAGCTGCAACCCTTGAACTTTGCAATGCACCTGTCATGGTGGAAGTATGAAGGTAGGTATGGTAGAGGTATAATAGAATATGGGTTTACTGGTAATGGGGTGGATACTGGTAGTGGGATTGTTGAATTATGATATGCCTAAATTGATAATAAATAATTGTATAGATCAAGGTTCTTTAAATAAAATATTAAAGTTGGAATGAGGGGCCACAGTAATTGTACAGCAGTAGGGTAGGGGTCTAGCATGCAGTTAAACCAGATTTGGTCACCAATTTCCCATATCTTCCTTGATGACTACCAGGAATAGTTTCTGAAATAAGAGAAAGGAGTAATCCCTGAACATTGCCAAGTGTGTTAGAAAAACACATTGTGGAAGTGAGAATTAAATGAAAGAAATAAATAATTTTCTTTGATTGGAAATAAAAGGAGATCTAAGAACCTTTTATTTTACAATTACAGTCCCTGGTGCTTCTATTATTTCAGTCATTATTTCAATAAGAGCAAGAATGGGTAACCAAAGCCCAAATATAGACCCATAATGTTTTTTGAACAATTCAGTAGCTAAGAATGTTTTTGATATTTTAACTTTTGATTATTATGTTTCATTTTATGGTTGAATTTTAGCTAATGCATTGGCATTTTAAAAAGATACTTATAGTTCAAGTTCAGCAGCAATTCCACTGCCAGTGTCAAATTCCCTCTACTACTTTTCCTGATTTTTCTTCCACCACCATATAATATATTTCCTCTCTCTTAAAACATGCTTTTGGAGAAGCAACAATAAAATTGGGAAATAGGACAGATACATAATATCACCGGTAAGGAAATATTTTATTAAGTTAAGTATATAAACAAGCAGCTTTTCCCCTGGCTTCATCAGTCTTATGCTTTTCTGTTGCTCCCTTTCATCCCAAGAAGTAAACATTGCTAGAATATAGGTAAAATTCCAGCAACTTGTCTCACTCTTTCATTTCCTTTCTATAATCCATCTTATCTGTCCTTTTGCATGGTGACTTGAGCAAGCCAATTCTTATCTTTCCACTTCCCTGTCTTTCCTCACTCTTACTTGGTTTGTTATTCTGTCTTCAAGGTAACCCTTACTGTAAAATTCAGCTCTCTACAAGACAAGGTTTTTTATTTGCTTTAATATGTTACTGATTTTTATTTTATTGACTGTGTCTACTTTTCCTAACCTGCATAGCAATAGGGTATGTGTGATTTTACTATTGCTTCTCAAAAAAATCCTTGGCAAAGAGAGTCAATATGCTATACTGTACAGATAACTTGAGTAAGGGAACATATATTCCATATTTATTATTATATTCCAAGTATAAAATACAGAAGAGAGAAAAAATAACTGAAGATAAAATTTCACTAAGTTAGTCTAACCTCTTAGAGTAAAGGATTTAGGTTGGAACAGAATAATGAACAAAATAATTCTTCCACTTAATCATCAACTTTGAGTTACTATAAAAGATATTTAGACAAAAGAAAATGGGTGTCATATGTAAGACTTTATTACTGTATCAGCTATGCAGTCTGATTACTACTGAAAATCGAAGCGGGTATATTAAGTTTTAGCCATTAAAATATCATTTACTATACTTCTGACTAGTTACTAGTTACTAGTTATCCAATCCAAGACAGTATACTTAATTTAAACACATCAAACCATTATTTGCTGTCCAAATGTTCATTTAAGCCCTAGCTCAAATCATCTCTTCTTACAAGCTGATTGAAAATGGTAGAATATATTTGCTGATATTAACATATAATATTCCTCACTGTTTTAGGATCACCATTAAAAGGTACTTAATTATCAAGTCAATAAACTTCAGGAAGGTACCAGTATATAGCAGTCAACTTTAATTGAATCTTGATTTTCCCCTTTTCTTTTAAAAACTAATTAATCTCTTCTAATGAAAGCACCATGAAAAGTAAAATCACTCATAGTTGAACTGCAGGCATAGATTGTTTCACCACCAATCCTAGTATCAGTGTCACCTTCCTTCTACCAGTAGCGTCCCCAGATATCCACCCACCCAACAGGCTGCCTTGACAGACTAATTTTTGTTTGGTGGTAGTTTGGATCTCTTGTTTCCAGTATTGTTGTTTCTGTGATGTGAATATATACATATACAACACCTTTATAATACCAACTGTCCTATACTCTGGGTGAAGTGTGATATATGTATCCCAACATTAATATCTTTAATTTACTAGTCTTGTTATTCCATACACCTCTATAAATTCTTTTTAAGTCATTTCATTATTTTGTGGTGATGAGTATGGTTAAAATTAGGTTATTTTCTTCATAGTTGTGAGCTGTAATATATAATGTGGGTGAATTGTTAGCAAAAGAATTTCCATTTATAGTTCTTGAAGCTGGACATCAAAGAGGAGGGAGCTCCATTACCAAGTTTGGGTGAAAGCCCTCCTCTGGATTGTATAGTTCTAACTGCATTTGTTTGCTTATTGTCATAGTTCTTGAGGCTTGATTCTAGCAGTATACAAGTAGACAATGTGGTACTGAGGATTAGACCCAAGATTCCAACATGTAAAAAAAGACATTGTTTACATACACTCAGTCCACTAAGCTCTCCTTCAGCTCTACAGCATCTTGTTGTAACCTCTGTAGAGGAATGAGAGGAATGGAAGGGGAACACTTGGGGACCCCTTAGATATTAAGCCCTTAAGTCTGTTCTCAGGAGACAATCACTTCCCTAATATTGCATCCTAGTATTATTACACTCAATATTATATTTTGTTACATGAATTTTGGGATTCACAAGCATTCAAACAAGTGCAGTAATATGAAACATATGTCTATTTAATTAGGCACATACACACTAGAATGCATAGAAACACTCTGAAATTAAGACAACTATGTGCGTATTAATATCAGCTTATATCTGTGTACCATACAAAGATGTCCATCATCTTTTTTCATATCTTGTGTGGTGTGTGTTGCCTCAAATCTATGGACTGAGGCTTCCACTGTCTATTAGAAAACATGTAGTTGTAAACAATTTTACAGGAGTCTCAAATTCAATTTACCCAGGGGCCGCAGGAGTCAAAGTCGGGGTGATCCTTTAGTGTAAAGTCAGTAGTAAGCCGTGAACATTGGGGGGTGTGAACCAAACATCTAAAACAAAACAAAACAAAATAAGATTCCTCTAGGGCAGGGCCACAAAAAATGTTGTACGGAGGATCGCAAACGGCCCAGGGCCGTGATTTTGAGACCTCTGATTTTAAGAGAAATCAAATACATTTGGAAAGTTAATATTTTCGTTCAATCCTATGAAACTTCAAGTGTAATATTTGGAATATTAAAATTTACTTTGGTTATGTTATGGTGAGGGAGATTAATGGTGGCTACAATTCTTTGCTCCTTGAAAGCTAGATCATGGAATTTGGGGGCTTTTACAGAAAACTCTGAGCTGTTGGTACTGAAGGTAACATCCCTGTTTCTGTCAATACTTACACAGGCAATATATGTGAGAATAAAGCTGTCTTCTCTGTGTCTATTTGCACATCTTAGCATCTTCCAGTCCCTTCTCAGTTCCACTGTTAATTTAATTTTAAAATGTTATTAATGAATCCCTATTCACTAGTCCTTTCCCCAATAGCCATTTCCCTCCATCAATATCCCTGCTTCCCCTCTTGCCTTCCAACCTACCTCTATGGCAAGCAATTTTATTGCACCTTTTCCTTTTTTTAGACACAGATTTATAATATGCTTACTGATAAGGTATTATAAATAATATCACTTAACCTCCTTTCTGTACCCACATCTGATCCAGAGTGACACGTCATTTCCCTTTGTCATTGTCTTAGTTTTCTTTAGCCTGACCCCTCCACCTCTAATGACAAGCTTCCTAGTAAGGATCCATTATCCTGCTCTTCGCTTGTATTGACTTTGGGCAATATTCTACTACAATGTCATTATATATCCTACATGTAGGGTAGTTTACAGATTTTAGCTATTGTAACTAGTACTCCATCGAACATAAGAGCACAGAAGTCTTTTTTGCATTGTTTTTGAGCCCAGGAGGGAATTGATGCATCACATAACGTTCAGTGACGTTCAGTTCCGAGTTTTTTGAACAATGTCCATATTATCTTCCAAAAAGTTTGGACAAGTTGATATTCCCATACATGACCCTGTGTTGAAATAGGATCCTTTTTTCTGCATCAATGCCAAAATTATCATTATTTCTGTGGTGAATTCCGGTTTCTTTGATATGCAGTAGAATCCAGATGTTGTTTTGATTTGCATTTACCTGATAATTATTTATATAGAGTATTTTTCATATGCCCATATATTGTTTTTTATATCTTCTTTGGGGAGGTGACTGTTCATCTCTTCTAACCATTTTTAATGGAGTTGAGTTTTTTCATGTAAAGTTATATCACTGCTTTATAGATCTAGAATATAAAATCTTTATCAGGTGAGTGATCAGAAAATAATTTATTCTGGTCTGTGGTTTATCTTTGGATCCTGCTGAACAATTCTGTTAATTTCCAAAGCTTCTCAATTTAATATATTCCCATTTGTTTATCTTTGCTTCTACTTGCTTGATCAGTGGTATTTCATCCTTAAAGATGCCTTCAATATTATGGAGAGTTCTGCCAATGTTTTCTGTGATGTATCTTATTATCTTTGGGGACTTTATTACATTTTATTTTTGTTTTGGGGACACATCCAGGAAAACTCAAGGTTACTTGTGACTCTGCTTTCAGAAATTACCCCTGGCAGGATTGTAGAACAATGTGATATTCCAGGGATTGAACCCCAGTTGCCACATTCAAAGAAAAGACCTGACCTACCATGTTATCTCTTTGTATCCTCTTTAATACATTTGATACATTTGCCACTTGTGCATGCTGTCTGAAGAGGTCTTAATTATTGGATTGCTTTTGTTTGTTTGGTGGCGGTATTTTTTTAAATGTGACTGGCCTGTTTTCTCAGCACCACTTGTTTAAGAGGTTTTCCTTGCTCCACTCCATTTTTTTTTCTACTCCACTGAAGATTAACTGCCCATACTGTCCATATACCTGAAGATTTCTTTGGACAATCTATGTATTTCATTGATTTCAGGGCCTGTCCTAATATTATACCATACTATTTTAGTTACAATCATTTTTTACTACAGTTGGAAATTGCAGAAAGTGATGTCTTCTGTTTTATTTTATCAAAGGAATTCTTTGCTTATTGATTCCTTTGGCTATTGCTCCATATAAATTTTAAGATTGTTTGATTTATTTCTTTGAAAATGACATGATTATCCATATAGGAACTGCAATGAATCTGTGTAATACTTTTGGCTGTATTTTGATTGTGTTAAACATTCCAAACCATAATAGGAGATAAGATTAATTTATTTGTGAATATTTTATTTCTTGAACTAGTGTTTTGTGGCTTACATTGTATATATATTTTCACTATTTAAGCCTATCCCTATTATTTATAACTTTCTGAGGCACAATTTTGAATGCCATATTTTTTAAAAAGTCTCTCTCCTTGATCTCATTGATCTGTGTGTCAATTTTATAGGCTGATGTTTTACTATAAAATTATATTGTTTAGCTTTTTTGTCGAGTTTTAGGGTTTTCTATATACAGTTATTTTGTCCCCTGCAAATAGAGAATGTTTAATTACTTCCTTTCCTATAAGGACACCCTTGATATATATATATTTATTTTTATTTTATTATTTTTTGTTTGTTTTTTGGGTCACACTCAGCAGTGCTCAGGGGTTACCCTGGCTCCATGCTCAGAAATTGCTCCTGGCAGGCACAGGGGACCATATGGGGCACCAGGATTCGAACCGATGAACTTTTGCATGAAAGGCAAACGCCTTACCTCCATGCTATCTCCCGGGCCCCAATATATACATATATTTCTTGCCTAATATTAATGGCAATTATTTCCAGAACTATATGGAATAAAAATGGCAAGAATATACCTTGTCTTTTGCCTTGATATTCAAGGGAAAACTTTTGATCTATGCCCATATTGAGTATAATATTAACTATGGGCTTGTGGTAAGTGCATTTGCCTATGTGAAGTTTCTTCAATTTTCACTTTATTGAGGTTTATGAGTAGGTGCTGGATAATGTCAAATGCAACATATATCTGCATGTACTGATTTGATTATATGGTTTTTATTGTTTCTTGAATTCATAGGGTTTATTACATTTTTGACTTGCATATGACCTTGCACCCATGGGGTGCTTCCCACTTAGTCATGATGGATGATTTATTAGGTGAGTTGTTAGGTTAATTTGGTAATATTTTGTTGAAGATCTTTGCATTTATTTCCAACAGGGATATCAGTCTGTAATTCTCTCTCTCTCTCTCTCTCTCTCTTTCTCTCTCTCTTATTTCTCTTATTTCTGCTTTTGTTGTCAGGGTAATGCTTGCTGCATTGAAACTTCTGTTGAGTGTTTCTGTTTCTGGGTTCTTGAAACAGCATTAAACAAATTGTTAGTAACACTTTTGTAAAGGTTTTTAATGAAATTACTAATAAATATATCTGGCCTAGGCTTATGTTTTGGGGGAGATTGTCATTACCATTTTGATTTTTTTACAGTGATTGGTTTACTCTAGTGTTCTATAGCTTCTTATTTCAGTCTTGGAAGCTTAGAGAATGTAAGAATTTATCTATTTTTTTTCTAGGTTCTCTCATTTTGTAGCAGAAAGATTTTCAAAGTAATACCAGATGTTTTCTTTCATTTCTATGGTATCTGTTGTGATGACACCGATTCAATCCTGATTTGATAAAATATGATTTTTGTCTCTCTTTTGTGAATCTTGTTAGTGTTTTATCAATTTTATTTTTTGCAAAGAATCAGCAATTATTTTAATCAAAATTTTCGTTTTTAATCTGATTCATTAATTTCTGCTCTAATTTTTTATTATTTCCTTCTTTCTGTCTCTTTGGGCTTATTTGTGTAATTTTTCAGTTGCTTAAGGTTTAAAGTTAGATTATTTATGTGTGTGTATTTCCTACCTGATGAACCTTGAATGCCTGTGAATTTTCCCTTTAGCATGTTTTTTGTTGTGTCTCAGAGGTTCTGGTAAATCTTGTCCTCATTTTCATTTGTTTCCTGGAATCTTTTGAATTCCCTTTTGACTTACTGGTTGTTCAGTAATGAGCTCTTTGACTTCCAGGTGTTTGAGCTATTTCTCCATTTATGTTTGTGGAAATTTCTATGTTCAGTGCATCATGGTTGAGACATAGTTTAAAGAAATTTTATCCTCTTGATTTCATGTAGATATGATTTATTGTCCAGAAAATGTTGCCTTTGTGAATGTCCTCAGTATATTGGAAAATAATTTTATTTATCTTTTTGTAGATTAAAATCTCTATATATACATGTATACATACTAAAAACCCTCTCTTCCATGTCCTACTTCAAATTTAGTATTGCTTTCTGACTTGTAGTGTACCTGATATATCAATAGGAACAGAGTCATGTTGAAATATCCAACAATTATTCAGGTCAAGTAAATTTGAAGCATTCTGTGAGTAAGGTAGGTTTCAGACAATCTTTAAAGGGGTCCTGGCTCCTGAAGCCAAAATGGGTGGCTTATGAGTAAAACTCATTTTCTTTTACTTTTAAGGATTTCATAAAGAATATATAAGTTCCTAGGGATGTAACCTTGGAACACAAAAATACAATACAAAAATCCCTTCCTTACACCTATATTCATTGCAGCACTATTTACCATAGCCAGATTATGGAAACAACCAAAATGCCCTTCAACAGATGAATGGCTAAAGAAACTGTGGTAGATATATACAATGGAATATTATGCAACCATCAGGAGAGATGAAGTCATGAAAATTTCATGTAGATGGATGTACATGGAATCTATTATGGTAAGTGAAATAAGTCAGAGGGAGAAAGAAAGATGCAGAATAGTCTCACTCATACATGGGTTTTAAGAAATAAAATTTCAAAGATTGCAATAATTTTCAGAGACTAAAGATAGGAGGGCTGGAAGGTTCAGCTCACTTCATGAAGCTCACCACAAAGAGTGATGAGTGTAGTTAGAGAAATAACTACATAGAGAACTATCCTAACAATGAGAATGAATGAGGGAAGTAGAAAACCTGTCTAGAGAACACACTGGGTTGAGGTGGGGAGGAGGGAGATTTGGGGCATTGGTGATGGGAATGTTGCACTCTTGAAGGCGGGTGTTATTTACATGACTGAAACCCAACCATAATCATGTTTGCAGTCAAGGTTTTTAAATAAAGATATTAATTTAAAAAGAATATATAGGTATAAAATGAATATCTATATTGTAAAGTCAAGAAAACTTGTTTATTTTTGGAAAACACCTGCTGATACTTATGTAATTTGCAAGTGCTCCTAAGTAGAATTCTTTGATATAATTTGGACTTAAAAATGAAACCTTCCTTGTTTTTTTTATACAGTATAATAAAAGAAAGATTTAGGAATAATTTGTTTTATTTTAGACCATTCATTGTCTAGAGCATTCTTCAGTAAATCTAAAGTGGTTTTCATGAGGAATCATATATATTTACTAGAGGAGGCATAATTTTGATTTAAAACTTGCATAGTACTACAGTTTGGAATAATCGAAGAAGTTTCAGGTATTTCTTTACAAGTACTGTGATTTACAATATTGTAAACTATAGGACTTCATGCATATAAAATTTCAGTGTAACAATTTCAACATACCTTTCTGCTTCTATCCACTATTTTCTTAAATTCTCTTTACACTGTCCCCTTCCTTCCTATCACCTTTGGTAAACTCAGTTAGTAAACCAAATCTCAGGTTCTGTTATATTTGATAATCTATCATTCTCACACTATGTTTCTTTATATAACACTCATAAGAGTTCATTTGTATCTATACAGTTCTAGCCAACTTTACAAATTGCAAAATCCTCCAGTTCCATCCATTTAGTGTCAAAATGCAGGTGTTTAATGTATGACCAGATTTATTTAATTAACTTGACATGAGGATTGTAGAAGCACACTCAAATGTAGTTGGAGGCTTATCAAGTACTGTACATCATTTTTAAATTTTGTTTTATTGAAACCATTGTAATATACAAGTCCTTTATAGTTATATTTCAGATATATACTGAATCAGGACCATTCCCACCAACAATGTCAATCACCCTCCAAATATTTTTTCCGGAGTACATCCTATACCACCACCATTAGCCCATTGGCGTGCCAGTATAACAGACATATTTAAGTTTAGATTGTTAAAATTTTAGGTTTCCATTTATATTTTTTCTTTTCTTTTCTTATGTGTACTGACACATTTCTATCTCAAAACCATGGCCTTTATACGGTACTTTTTTTTGAATGCTCACTGGATATTTTATTTGTTTCTCAAACCAAGGATTAAAGCCACCCATTCCCAGAGGAGTATTTAATTCCTTTATTTATTTTTTATTTATCTTTTTTTCTTCTTCTTTTTTTCCCTCTCTCTTCAGGTTATTAATTTTCTCTTTTTCAAACAAAACCACATAACTTGAACTAACTATTCCATCCTCCCAATTAGGGGGGGAAAAGGGGCAATCAAGACCAAACAGGTGTAAGACCACTAAGTAGTAAGCTAGACACAAGGAGGACCACTTGCTTTAGCAACCCCGGGGGTTAGGGAAGAGGGTATGGAAAGTAGGACGGGAATGGAAGTGGAGGGAGGACAATTTGGTGATGGGAGTTCCCCTGATTTTATGTTAATTTGTACCTAAAATATGATTGTCAACAATATGTAAGTCAATAATGATTAAAATAAAAATATATTAAAAATTATTATTGAACTATTAAAAAATTTAGATTTCTTGATTCTATTGTTGTTTACTTGGCTTGGATATTTAGTTCTGTCTTATTTTTCACCAGTGTACCTGAGACTGTTTTGCCCCTGGCCCCCATCCTTTCTTTTTTCTTTAATTCCTAATGTTATAGAAAAATGCATGAATATGAAGTAATACAAAGTAATCATTTTCACAATTTTCTATGAATAAAAGCGGGAACATCGATGTGTTGTTGGATTCAGTTTGTTAAGATTTTGTTAAGGATATTTGCATCCATGTTCATTAGTTAGTTTCATTTTTAGTCTTCCTTTTTGGTGGTATCTTTGTTGGCTTTAGGAAGAGCAAGATGAGTCTAAAAATCAATGGTAATAACTTATCTTAATATTTCATAGAATTCACCTATAAACCCAGTTAGTCCTGTACTTTTATTTTGGGAATTTTTTAATTATTGTTTCTTAATTACTGTTACTTGTGACTGGCCAAATTTGAGTTTTTACTTCCTACTCATTAAATATAGGTAGATTATATTTTTCCAGAAATCTTTCCATTCATTTTAGTTCTCTAGCTTAACAGAGTAATTTGTTCATAAAAAGCTGCATGATATCTTGGATTTCTTGGGGTTCTTATGTAATTGCTCCGCTTATATTTCTTTCTGATATGATTTATTTGCATTTTTCCTTTTTTTTCCTTGTAAGTCTTGCCAGCAATTTGTCTATATTGCTTATTCTTTAAAAACCAAACCAAAAAAAAAGAAAAGATAAGGGGGCCGGAAAGATAGCATGAGGTAAGGAGTTTGTCTTTCATGCAGAAGGTCGGTATTTCGAATCCAAGCATCCCATATGGTCCCCTGTGCCTGCCAGGAGCAATTTATAAGCATAGAGTCAGGGGTAACCCCTGAGTGCTGCCAGGTGTGACCCAAAAACCAAAAAAAAACCAAAAAACAAAACAAAAAACAAACAAAAAAAAAGAAAAGAAAACAGTGATCGGTTTCATTAGCTCTATATTGTTTTCATTGTTTCTTTATTGTTGATTTCTGCTCTGGTTTTATTATTTCTTTTCTTGTTGTGTTTTGTTTCCTATGTTGTTGGTTTTCCAGATACTTAAGGTGTCCACTTATATTTTTGATTTTTTCTTAGGCCTGTATTGCTATGAGTTACCCCCTAAC
>PVKC010036251.1:0-13256 GCA_004027635.1 Crocidura indochinensis
AGATAATAACCAAAAAAAGACAGACGAACTCTCATACACTGCTGATGCAAAAGTTGTCTGGTTCAACCCCCTCTGGTAAACAATCTGAAGAGCTCTTAGAGAGTTTAGAATTGAGTCACTTTATAATCCAGCAATTCCACCACTGGAAATCTACTTCCAGGACAAAAAAAAAACATTTATTCAAAAGATCATATGCACAGCATTATGCATTGAATCACTAGTACCACAACTAAGATACTAAATCAACCTAGGTATCCAACAACAGACAAATGCATCATGAAGATGTGGTATAGTATGAAAGATGTGGTATGAAAGTGGACTTGCAGCTGCAAGTAAAGAGGAAAGTATGTGATTTTCCGAAACTTTGTTGGAAATGGAAGATAGCATTTTGAGTGAAGTAAGCCAAAAGAAGTATGAACACAAGATTATATCACTTTTCTGTGATATATAGAATAACTTAATGAAAAAATATAACATAGTCCATAGGAGGAGGGTCTGCCTAGATAAACCTGGAATCCAGAGTATAGGGAAAAGAACAAGGAAGGAAATAAATCAAAGGTGGGAGGTGATGAGAAGAGAAAGGGAAGTAATTGTTATACTGTTGATGTGGGAGAATGACATAGTTAAATATCAAAAGCACAAACTCAACAACACTGAATACATGAGATCTAAACTACAATCATAGAACTTTGATATGTGCCCGTCAAGTTTGCAGTGCTGAGACGAAGGGAGGCAGAAAGGAGCGTGGGAATATTGGTAGAGGGACATTGACAATGATCAACAACTTTGTAAGTCACAATTCTATTAAACTTTAAACTTCATATAACATAAAAGGCTTTTTAAAAGGCAGTATATTAGATTTAAACTCTTAGAAAACAAAATTAGCCGCAGATGTCTTACCTATCTTTTTGATCATCCTCTTCAAGGCAGCTATCAAAAAGAGAGGCTCCAAGTTGTCCAACCAAAGTATTATGGCCTTTCCTGTTAGGTGTGTGATATATTCGAGAAGCCAAACTCAAGTTAAAGGGCAATTGGTGGGTTGGGACAGTTCTACACAGTGCATGAAGGGTAGGAACAGTGTATTCTCCTGGAATTCTGCAATAAAGCAAAGAAAACAAGCTTCTTTATATTTTTGTATTTACAGACTATAAATACATTTACATTAACAGGGCCTAAAATAATCGACAGATAGATCAAAGGACTGTGAGCATACATTACCTTTAAAAGATCCAGATTTGATCCCTTATCATTCATGCTCCTCTGATGATTACTAAAAATAACTTAGAAGCACTATCAGCTATGTCCCAAAACCCCAAAACTAAAAGAAAGTAAAAAAGAAATCTCACAAAAAATGTCTAAATGTCAATTTAAATCTATAATAGTGTAGGATAAGGCAAATGTCATAATCTCAAAATATTGAGTAGTGATATATTTTGAAAGTGTTAGAACTGAGATAGTGAAATAGGTTTAGATAACTCCAAAGTTATTGCATAATAGTATTTGGGCGATAAAGGAGAGATAGCTCGATGGAATGGATGAATGAAGAAAAAATATGCTGGCATACAAGAGGTTTTGATACCCAGAACTTTCTGGTCATCTTGTGTTCCCCTCACCCTAATTCTCCAATACCACCAGAATTGACTTTGAGCATTAAAATAGAACTAGACTCCAGGATCAAAAATAAAAATAATTATTAATAGTAATGACGCAGCTTTTAAAAACATTTATTTTAGGAGCCGGCGAGGTGGCACTAGAGGTAAGGTGTCTGTCTGCCTTGTAAGTGCTAGCCAAGGAAGGACCACAGTTCGATCCCCTGTAGTCCATATGGTTCCCCCCCAAGTCAGGGGCAATTTCTGAGCGCTTAGCCAGGTGTAACCCCTGAGCATCAAATGGATGTGGCCAAAAAAAAAAACCAAAAAAAAAACAAAAAATTGATTTTTATGCTGCAATTATTCATTTTTACTACATGGCACCTAATCTATTATTAGGCACAATATGTTCATTATGAACTAATGGAGCAGTGTGTGTTGTTTCCAAAACAGAATGCATTTCAACAAGAACAAAATATGAAAATTGTATATCTTCAAGTAGCAGAGGAAAAAGAGGTAAATTTAAAACATTTGTATATCACTAAATTTAACTGGAGGCAATTAAAATAGGTCTCCCAAAAGCAGGTGTGGCAGGTATTCAAAGTTTTCTAAATGATAACTGGAGAAAACAGGGGAGAAAATTTTCTCAAGCTCAGCTCTATCACCTTTCTTTCTGGGACAGGTCCTGGCAAGTGGAATGTACTTGAGATTGCCTTACAAATGTCTTGTTTTGTGTTTCTTAAAGATAACTCACTCAATCTGAATTCCTATGCTCTCATTATGCTTTAAAAACATGGAACCACAAGTTCTCTGGAACTCTCCCTGGATTGACGTGGATTAATCAAATCAATGGATTAGTTCCCAAGAAAACTATTTGTGATGGCAAGTTTCTGGTGAGAAAAAAAAAATAGATTTAAAAAAGAAACTGAAAGAAAAAAGAGTAAAGAAAAGTTTCATGTTTTTTTTCTTAAATTCTCTTTTATTACCCATTTTTAATAACAGAATTACATCACTCTTTTGCATCTTATATCTCTTTAATTGAAATCCTTTAATTTCAGTTTCTATAAATTACCACAGTTCTATATATATACATATATATGAGATCTACAAATATTTTTGGCATGCTCAAGGAAGACTGTGTGTTTTTATAGCACACTCTCCTTAAACAGGACTATTTGTCATTCTTTGAAACACTAAGACATAAAAAAGAAAAGACTCTGGCTCTGTGTGTGGCCACACTACTTTGCTTAATGCACTAAATGCAAGGTTTCTTAGGGGAAAAAAAATCAAGAAGTTTCTGCTTCATTGATAATCTGACAGTAACTATTTATTGAAGATAAAATACTTGTTGTCTGCTGTCACTATTTGTTTTAATACATAATCTTGCTAACTAAATGAGCTTAAAGCGATGCAGATAAGCATTGGCATGTACAGGGTCACTTAAATGCCAGTTTGACTCTTTCATAAACTCTGGAATTCTTTTCTCGTGAGTCTTTCCTCAGCTACTAAATAGTGAGTAATATCCATTTACAAAGTTGAGGCTGACCATAAAAAGGTCGTCCTCTCTGTCCAGCACACCTTTCAGTGCCCTAAGCAACAACAAAAGCTAATAATTAAAGCTTTTTAAGCCTCCATAAACAGTTAAATGACTAAGAATCTAGAATAAACCAACTCGTAAAAAACTAGTAGTGAAATAAGCAGAAAATTCATTTCAGCACTAGGAAAATGGCAAAGGATAATCTATACATTATATCTGCACACGATTAATCAAAATTAGAGTTGTACCCTGTACAATAAGGAAATCTCTGAAAAATAAAGAAGGAAAATGAAATATAAAATGTTAGCAGATAAAATATGGTCATTTAAACTATCAGACTATAGACACTTTTGTGGAATTATCTTTTAGCTTATTATAGCAAATTTAACTAACATAATATATCATCTGATTTAGGCATTATGGTGACCAAGAATAAAAAATTTAACATATTAATATTTAATTTTCTTTACTCTTACAAATTTCTATTTGGAGAGTGGAAGGGATATACTCGGGCTTATTCCTGGCTTTGTGTACAGGGATCCCTACTGGTGGTGCCCAGGATATCAAACATCAAACTGTGCTCAGCTCAGTATGAGACAAAAGCCTTTTCTTCTGTACTATCTCTCTGGCCCATAAAAAAAATCCAACTTTTTATTCTGTTTGTTCATGAAATTATTATTGATCAAAAATAAGAGAGTAAGAATTGTGGATCACAGCCTATCCTAGCTGAACTCTTTACCACCAACTCCACTGTAAGATAATTTAATTAATTATTTTATATCTCCCGTAGGAATTTCTAAAACATTTAATTTTCCATTTTTGAAAAGTGCACTGAAGCCCCATATAGTTAAGTAATAAAGGTGCTACCCTGCAGGCTTAAGACCACAAGTTCAGTGATTCTCATAGCTCTATGAGTGGCAGGACTGCAATGAAATGCCAGGCAACACAACAAGTTTATAATCTATCACTCTATATGCAACTGTGTGGACAGCACAACTAAGACGTGCAAACTCTAGCTAGGCTCCAAATGTGCAACCAATATGTGCCAGTCCATTCATCACTGTAACAACAGTAATAAAAGAAATAGATGGGGGAACTATTAATAATAATAAGTTTCAGTAAAAATGCATTGTGAGGCACTAGTGCTACTAAAATAAATTCTCTTCAGACAATAAAATTTATATTTAAGGGTTACCTTTTCATTGGTAATTTCTTAGGTTTCAGGAATTTTAAAGGCTTTCTTCTTTTCCTTTCTAAAGTTTCAAATTTAATTTTTCTTATGTGCTTAATTTCTTTTCCTCTGATTTGCAACAATTCTGATGATTCCTCCTTTAAAATAATATAAAAGGTATTGAAGAAAATTTTAAACCAACAGTATTTTTTCCAAGTCTAATAGTTTATCTTATATTTAAAGTACTAATTTCCATAAAATGTTATATTAAACATATAATTAATAGTTCTGATACATTCATTTCTAAATTTTATATACATAACTTCATAGAACAACAATTATCATTGCCATAATTAATTATAGTATTTTATTCACTGCCTTCATAGTAATATAGAACATCTAACTCTTCCACCAAATAATCTAATTATTTGGATTGGTGTTTGAATATAATTTACCCTTAGTCTCTTAACATTTTGGTAAGACTGATCATTAGAAATACAAACTAAATTTAATGTAACTTTTTAAGCAATATTTATTGGGGGCTAGAGCCATAGTTAAGCAGATAGGTGCTTGTGTTGCTTATCCAGGAATACCCATATGGTTTTCAAGCACACCAGGAGTGAATAATCACTGAGCAATACCAGACGTGGCCCCCCAAAAAAAACAAAGGACAACAACAAAAGACCCAAGCAACATTTACTAGTTTGTACTTAGTTTACTGCTCTCTATTTTTGCCTTTGAGGGGGAAAAAAAGCTGCCTTTCTGTTCCAAGATAACTTATGACAGTAACTCATCTAATGGTGTTTTTCTCTATGGGGTACTCCATATTTTTTAAGCAGTGGCAAGCCCCAACAAGGCCTAGGGGCCATGGCTACTCCTGGGGATACTCAGTTTGTTGGTCGAGTATTGGCCAGCAACACATGTTGCTCAAGCAGATAGGGTAGAACTGGAGAGGTTCATGTGGTGCCAGGAATCAAACTCAGGGCTTTGTGTAAGGAAGGGATGTACTTCACCGCATTAGCTATCTCCCAGCCCTACAATAGTTTTATGAGACTATTTAAGAAAGAAAATTGTGGGATTCCTTAGGAAAAACAAAGAGTTGTGATTAAATAAATATGGAGTAGAAATAAATGAAACTTCTTTTTAGATTTCCCTTTTCCTTCAATATTACGTTAATGAAGTGTTCTCTCTCTCTTTCTCTTTTTTAGGATAATACTAGCACAATCTAGTTCTATTTCATTAGACAGTCAAATATGTGACTCCACTTGATACTCCCAGGGCCTAATTTTCCCCCATTTATGTTCAGCACTTTCAATTCTGTCTTATATAACATGGTTTTGAATTATTTGAACCTTTGACATTTTAAACATTTTTAACTTATTAGCGTCTCTTCTAGGACTGAACACTGAATATCTGAGGTACAATGTGATCAGATACATCATAAGGAAGAAATCTTCTCTACATTGTCATTCAATACAATTCACGTCTGCCCTTGTGTTTTTTATTACAAAAATAAGTAATAACCTAAAACCATAAAATATAGTTCTATTTTCTCTATGGCACATCAGCATATATATATATATATAAATATATATTTTTGGTTTTTGGGTCACACCCGGCAGTGCTCAGGGGTTACTCCTGGCTCCATGCTCAGAAATTGCTCCTGGCAGGCACGGGGGACCATATGGGGCACCGGGATTCGAACCAATGACCTTTTGCATGAAAGGCAAATGCCTTACCTCCATGCTATCTCCCGGGCCCCACATCAGCATATATTTATGCACTCAGTTTACTAATTCAAATGAAAAGTCATATATACATTTATCCATTATGAAATTTTATCTTTGATATTACTGGCAAATCTAATCAGTAACTTCTCTATTATCATCCAAATTATTGGGAATATACTAAATTAGGCATCTAGCTCTATGACAGTCCACCAGGGACTACGTTGTCTAATTGCACAAACTTTGTGAAAATAATTACAAATCTATTTAGCTGTTCACTTGACCATAATCCTTTCTACAAAACCCTCATTGGGAGCCTTCCAGAGGTACATTATTAAAATCTAAGGAAAATGACAAAAGCTGAAGTTTATTTAGCTTTCTTGTATGTAGAGATCTTTACCATAATACTTGTGATAAATTTCAAACTGACACTTTTCTTATGTTCAGTCTAGCAATTCTTGGATAAAAGAAATAAAGTTGGTCTTCTGTAGCTTGTCCTTAGAAAACCTATGCTAGCTCCAGATGACTACTATATTCTTTAATGTGGATTAAAAATATTCTTTCAGGGGCCGGAGAAATAGCATGGAGGTAAGGCATTTGCCTTGCATGCAGAAGGATAGTGATTCGAATCCCAGCATCCCATATGGTCCCCTGAGCCTGCCAGGAGCGATTTCTGAGCATAAAGCCAGGAGTAACCACTGAACACTGCTGGGTGGGACCCAGAAACCAAAAAAATTCTTTTAATAATTAATCTTAAAAGTTCTATTCAAGGTAATGCATACAGTACAGAAGCCATAAAACTTACCCTTAAATAAATTACAACTCAAATTGAGTTTCCAGGCTTCTAGAACCCACTCCCATTTTAGCAACACCTCAAAGCTGCCTCTGACAGGGACACAATAAGCTTAAGCCTATCTCCTGAGCCAACAGGCTCATATATCTAAGTTGCTTCTTCAAAACTTATGAATCTTGGGCTTCAGGTTTCTTTTATCAATTCTTATTCTCTGCTTTTCAAACTAAAGATCATTCTCCTTGCCAGATTTAAGAGAAGCAAAGTACCAGTGTATCGGCTTCCTTTACTCTGTCATGATGCTGTTTATTTAAAACCTCAACCTATTTCCAAAAAAATTAAGTTGGCTCTGTCATCTGTTGTCATCACACTATTCATACATAATGACAGGTTATCCTTCCTTTTTTCTCTCTTTGCTCCAAAACTAACATGGAAAAAAACCTGTTTTATTCTTAACATTATTCACAGGTCTCAACACATTCTGGATCTTCGCCATCTTGATATAGTTGCTGAAACCACATGCCACTTTCTTTTTTCTATCTATGGATAATGTATTTTTTTCATCTTTTGCATATTTTTTAAATTTTGAGTCTCACATGTTACTCCTAATTGTTTTGTGATAATTTGATGAAAATTGTAGAATCTCATATACTATAAACTTTCATTTGGGATATCAGAACATGTGACATATATACTTTCAGACATTTTTGTTTTGTTTTGGGCCCTGACTCGTTGTGTTTAGGATTTACCTTGGCCCTGTATTCCTGGGTCATTTCTGTAGTAGTTTAGGGGACCATATGTGGTACTAGGAATAGAATTCAAGATGGTTATCTCTCCCACTCATACTTCCATAGATTTTTTATTTTTACCTTCTCAAATGTTCAATGACCTCACAAACTCTCGTTATTTTTTCATCAAGTCAACATTATCTGTTTCTTATTTATATGATCATAAAGTAGACCAGAGTCTTAAAACCTTTACTAATAACTTTCTAAGATTAAAAATTTTCTAAAAGGCAAGAATTTGATGGTTTTATCGGCTATATCAAAGAGAACTTAATCCTCTAATCTGGCCTGGCTTCCTAGATAAACTACTCATTTTTGTGCACGAAATGAGACACTAACTTTATGGACTCTAATATCCAAATAGAATAAAGCCTATCATTAATAAATAAACCTGAGGTGTCAGGACAGTCAAATAAAAGATTCTGGTGAAGATTTGGTGAACTGACAAGGCAATGTGCCCAGTGCAAATGTCTATGGCATTTCTGATGTGTCTCATAATATTTCAAGAAAAATTTCTTGATATTCAAGCAATATATCAGATAGTCTCTTCAACTCCTGCAATGTTTTGGTTTCTCTTTGGAGACCCCCTTGAGTTGCTTTCCAAGTCAAACCATTTCATGAAAAAAAGTCAGTTGATCTCTAGTCAGTTTTTGTAGTTGAAAGTCTATGCTTGTACTTAATTAAAAACTTGTTAGTTGCTTCTATGAAAGATTAGTGCTGCAAGGTGGGTAAAAAGTAAAAATTCCAAAACAAAACCATCCCAGCAGATGTTTGTTTTTGAGCAAGTTACTTATCTCGTTCGTTGCTATTTTTTTTTTACCAACTATAAAATTAGACTAAAAGAATTGTCATTTTGTAAAAAGTAAAACACTTAGCAGAATGGTTAGCACATGGCAAGCAATTCTAGTCAGGAAAATACTGCTTCATTTTACAAGAAATAAATAATGTTGCATGATTTATTGGCATTTAATAGCAATCACAACAAACCAAAATAATTCACATTGTGGGACTTTTCTTATGTTAAAAAAAAACATTAGAAATTTCTAATTTAAATCTCTAGAAGCCACAGTGGCTAAACCACAATTCAGAAAATTCATTTCATTCTTTGGCACATTTAATGACTATTTTTTATCATGCCGTCAATTTCATTCCAAAGCATCAATATTATTGTAGAAGAGTAGAGTAGATGAGAGCATTATCTGTGCACACATTTTCATCAAAATTACCTGATGTAAGGATTGCTTTTAAAGGTATGCATATCTAAAAATGTCAATTTAACAAAATTCATCTAGGATACTTAGAAATGAGAGGATTCACTTAGACTTGGCAAGGTGCACTTTGTATTCCACACACAGGCTTTAGAAATATGAAATTACAGGGTGCTTTCTCCCTGACAACAAAATATTTGCTCAGCTCAACTATTATTAATTGTAGTTATTCGTTATTCTCTATAATTATCAAATGATCAATATGCTACTATTGTACAGCCTGAACCTAAGAAATGAAGAAAAGATGCCAAGTGCACTAATCCAGACAGGTCACAAAGACCTAAGCTATGATGATAGCAACTGGAAAAATATGAGGAAGAGATTATGAGCAATAATTTTAGAAGTATAGGCCTCAGAGATCTGTCTATATGTGAAAGAAAAATGAGGTGATCAAGATAAATCTAAAGGTGTTCCTTCCATCTAAACCACTGTGGGAGAGGATATCTGGTGATAATTGATATAATATGCTGTAATTGTCAAAGGGAAGAAAAGGCTTTTAAAATCTTAAAATATATAAAATATAGGGCTGGAGAGACAGCACAGTGGCGTTTGCCTTGCAAACAACCAATCCAGGACCTAAGTTGGTTGGTTCAAGACCCGACATCCCAAATGGTCCCCCGTGCCTGCCAGGAGCTATTTCTGAGCAGATAGCCAGGAGTAACCCCTGAGCACCGCCAGGTGTGGCCTAAAAAACAAAAACCAAATAAAAAATCTTAATCATATATATTTTCTAAGAAAAAAATATGTAATGGTCAGATCTAAATACCTAAGCCAAAGTCAACAACAATAGAAACAAGAGAACCAAACTATAACAAGCTAAACACAAAACAAACCTGCTACACTATTAAACCAGGAGAGCTAAGGATGGAGGTATGGGATGTATCCTGGAAACTATGGTGGAGAGAGGTCAACACTGGTTGTGGGAATGGCCCTAGTTCACTATACATCACTATATGCCTGAAATACAACTGTGAAAGACATAACTAACAATGATCTCAATAAAAAATTTAAAAAGGAAAATATTAAGTCAATAACAGACTCAAAATAAACACAATATAAACTAAAATAAACTAAAAATACTAAACAACTAGTAGTAAAGTGATTTTCCAAAATGGTAAAAGTATAAATATTATAAATATAGACCTGGTAAATTAATTTGAGTAACAGTCATATTACAGAGTGTCTCAAGAAAATGGAATAAATATAAAATGGAGGCCAAAGGGTTAAAGAGCTATCCTAGATCCTAGTCTATAGTTCTTGACTCCCTCCAGATGATAACAAGAAAACCCTTGATCAACGTCTTAAAACCTTGATATTCCTTCTGTCCTTAATTTTTTTTTCAGGGAGGCGTGAGCAGTGGCGCGTGCCATAAGGCATCTGCCTTGTTGCGGTAGCCTAGGATGAACCGTGGTTCAATCCCCTGGCATCCCATATGGTTCCCCAAGCCACAATCAATTTCTGAGTGCATATCTAGGAGTAAGTCCTGAGCGTCTCAGGGTGTTACCAAAAAAAAAAAAACAAACCTCTCATAATGACCATGATGAAGATGATTAATGAGCTAAAAGAAACAACAGCACAGAACTACAATAAAGAAAGAGAAAGTGTAAAGAACAGAAAGGAGATCAATAAAAAAAACTATTGGTCAAAGAATTATAACTAAGAAATTGTCTGAGCTATGCTTCCATACTAAAAATCTTAAAGAGTTCCAGTTAAAAGAAACAAGAATAACTCCAAAACACACTATAATTAAAATGACAAAAGCCAAAAACAGATATAAATCTAAGAATAGTATGATTAGGGGGACCTTATTATAAAGAATGCCCCATAAGACTAGGAGCATATCTATCAAATCAAACTCCACAGATCAGAAGAGAATCATGTGATATTAGCAAATAAACTAAAGGAAATAAGCATTTCAAAAGAATATGCTATCCAGTTTATCATTCAAATTTGAACAAATAATATAAAGCTTTATGAACAAGCAGCAGCTTAAGAAGCTAACATATATGAAACCAACTTTGCAAGCACTATATAATCCCCTTTTAATGGCTAGACAAACTTTACAATCATAATTACTGAAAAATGATGGCAATAAATTATTTCATCTCTATAATTTCACTTAGAGTCAATGGTCTGAATTCACCAATAAAAAATCACACAGTCACAAGATAAATGTGAAAATGGAGTCTTAATTTCTGATACTTACAGAACAGTTCAAGCACTGGTTCAAAATAAAAGGCTGAAAGACAGTCTGAAAGGCAATCAAAAGACCAGTTCAACCATACTTAGATCAGACAACATAGACATTACATTTTAAAAAGTTGTCAGAGAATAAACTTGGATGGTCATAATTTAATAATCAAAGTATCTGAAAATCAAAATTACCTTACTCTTACATATAAGCACCTAGTGTAGGACCATTAATATTTACAAAGCAACTATTAACAAACCTGAGGAAAGTTACTGACTGCATTATAGTAATGAAGATTTCAACACACCTCTCTCACCACTGAATAAAATAGCTAGGCAAAATATCAATAAGGAACACTGGTGTTAAAAAAAATTAGATAGATCTAACAAACATCTTTAGAACTCTCTTCCCAAAAGTAGTCAAGTATACCTTCTTTGCCAACATGAAGCATTCTCCAAGATGTTCTCCACATGCTGTAACACGTCAGACAAAACCATAAAAGCGGAAGATAGAAGACTATCAACTGATTTCTCAGGAAAAAAAAGCTTTGAAAATGACAATTAGCAACAAAAAGTAGGGGAAAAGTCAAAGTCAAATGCTTGAAAACTAAACAACTAAAAACAGAAGAGTCAAAATCTTCTGGAAACAAATTAGAATGAAGACAAGTGTTACCAGAACGTATGAGATACAGTAAAAGCTATTCTAAGGGAGAAATTCCATAACAAGGTAAGCGTTCAGAAGGAAACAAGAAAATATTCAAATAACTTAATTATACATCATAAATTTCTATATAAAATTATCAACAAAGTGAACTAAAGTAAGAAGAAGAGGGAGATAGAAAAATGTAGAGAGGAAGTTAACAAAATATAAACCCAAAATGAATGCAAATGATCAACAAAACCAAGAACTGGCTTTTCAAAAAATAATAAGCAAGATCTACAAGCCTCACAAAGAAAAACAGAGAGAAAAGATCCAATCAGTTGAATTAGTTAGCACTCTAACTGCACTCACCACTCTGTGGCAAGCTTCATATCACAGGCTGGTCATCCCAGCTCACATCTCCATTGTCTCTGGATATTATTACCATATTGTCTTTTCTTTTTCTTTTTTTTTTTTTTTCTCTTTTTGGTTTCTGGGCCACACCCTGTGACGCTCAGGTGTTACTCCTGGCTATTCGCTCAGAAATCGTTCCTGGCTTGGGGGACCATATGGGACACTGGGAAATCGAACCACGGTCCATCCTAGGTTTGCAAAGCAAACGCCCTACCACTTGTGCTACCTTTTATTTTTCTTATATACAACAGATGGGTGAGACTATTCTATGGCTGTTCCTCTCCCTCTAACTCATTACACTCAGCATAATAATTTCCATGCCCATCCATGTATAGGTAATTTTCACGACTTCATTTTCCTAACAGCTTAATAGTATTCCATTATGTAGGTACAATGGAATACTGTACAATGGAATACTGTTTCTTTAGCCATCCATCTGTTGTCATGCACCTGGGTTGTCCATAGATCCAATAGACCAGATTCTGGATTCTGTCTATTGTAAGTAGTGCTGCAATGAAAATAGAAGTGCATGGGGCATTTTTGTATTGTGTTTTTGCATTATTAGGGTATATCCTTAAAAGTGATATTGCTAGATCATATGGGTGCTCAATTTCCATTTTTTGAGAAATATCCATATTTAAATAGTATTTAAATAAATGTATCTAAATCAAATTGGGGAAGAGAAAAATGAAATAAAATTTCATTTAAAATGTCTTATTTCAATCTATGTTGGCGGGGATGTGGCATGAAAGGAACTCTCATCCACTGCTGGTGGGAATGTCCCTTAGTCCAACCCTTATGGAGAACAGTCTGGAGAGTACTGCTCAACGAACTCAGAATAGAGCTACCATTTGACCCAGCAATTGCTCTCCTAGGTATCTACCCTCAAGATGGAAGGACATTCATTCCAAAGTATGTGTGCACACCACTATTCATAGCAGCAATAAGTGTAATAGCCAAGTCTTGGAACCAACCTCGATGTCCAACAACAGATGAATGGATCACTAAGATGTGGTATCTATACACAATGGAATACTACATGGCAGTCAGAAATGATACAATCACAGACTTTGCAGCAACATGGATGGACCTGGAACATATTATGTTAAACGAAGTAAGCCAGAAGATGAAAGATAAACACAGAA